>JAKUDI010000431.1:0-14000 GCA_022702515.1 Ilyophis sp. 1 JC-2022
GTATGCCAAAACACTGCGATTTAAACTGCGGAATAGCCCCAGTTTGCAAGGCTATCCACTAAAATATTGTGGCGAGCCATGGAGTCGGAGTCAGGTATTCTTGGTTGGAAATAATTTATTGAGTAAGAGCACAATCTCTTGTTGTTTCTTCTCCAGTTAACAGTTAGAATAGACCACGCGTGCTGGATCGCAGCCAGCTTTATAGCCCCTCTATGCAAATGAGCATGCTTAACAAAGGCGACCCTTGATAGGTGCCCTGCAGCTCACCCCAACCAATCACACGTAATCCCCTCAGTCATACGTCAACAACGAACGGTCTCTAGCGCGGACCTGTTTGAACTCATGCTGCCACATTCAAAGGCCAACTGCCAATGCCACGGCACACGTCATTACATTTTAACACAACAGTTGACATGCACAACGATCCCCGTCACTTGCAATCGCCCCGGATCGCCACACTGCCCCCACCTAAGGGGTCAGCAGTCCCTTGCGACCCCTTTAACTGTCCGCACTCACGTACAAAGTCCCGGAAACGGGCAGGAGTTCTCCGTTGGCGAGAAGGGCGATTCGGGCCCTCAGCGGCCGCGGGGTTTTCTGGTGGAGGAGGGGTGGGCGCACGTAAAGCGGGCTGGTCCTCGCCGACGCCCATCCCCTCCTCAACACCGTCCAACAGCGGCCGATAAGGAGCTAGGCGATCCCGGTGAAGCACCACCAGTTTCCTTCGGCCGGGCATGCGCACTCGATAGACCACCTCGCTAAGCCGACCCAACACTTCACCAGGGCCCCGCCAATGCGACTGCAATTTCGGGGACAGACCCTTCTTACGGATCGGACAGTAGATCCATACCTTGTCTCCGTTGGTGAAGGGCTGTCCCCGACAGCGCACATCATACGCTCGCTTTTGCTTGAAGCTCGCGGTGGATTGGGCCTGACGGGTAAAGCTGTGGGCGGTCTCCAGGCGCTCGATCAAGGCCCGTGCGTACCCGGCCTCTGACTGGTGGTGCTCCGTTGGTCCGGGCGGGGCTCCGAACACCAAATCGACGGGCGTCCTTAGCTCGCGCCCGAACATGAGCGCAGCGGGGGAGCACTGACTGCTTTCCTGCACGGCGGAGCGGTATGCCCACAGGACCAAGGGCAAATGGCAGTCCCAGTCTCGCTGGTGCTGGCTAGCTAGAATGGCTAACTGGGTGGCCAGGGTTTTATTAAAGCGTTCAACAAGTCCATCGCTCTGGGGATGCAACGCCGTAGTGCGGGTCTTGGCCACTCCCAGCCGCGTACACACAGCTGCCAGCACCCGCGACTCGAAATTTCGCCCCTGGTCGCTGTGTAGCTCCTCGGGGGCCCCGAACCGGGCGAACATCTCTGTCACGAGCCTTTCCGCCGTCGTGTCCGCCGATTGGTCCGGCACTGCGTACGCCTCGGGCCACTTGGTAAAGTAGTCCATGGCCACAAGCACATAGCGGTTGCCGGACTCAGTGACGGGGAAAGGCCCTAAGATGTCTACCCCGACCCGTTCCATTGGAGCCCCCACGACGTACCGCTGAAGGGGGGCCTGCGACCGCTGCGTCGGCCCCTTCTTGGCCGTGCAGGCGTCGCAGCAGTGGACGTGCAGCTCCACGTCCCGGCGGCAGGCAGGCCAGTAGAACCTCCTCCGCAGTCGGTGCAAAGTCTTGCTGATGCCAAAGTGCCCCGCCCCCACAGAGCCATGCATCAGTCCAAGTACCTGGGGGCGGAGCGCACGGGGCACCAGCAGCTGGAGGAGATCCTGGTCGGAACCGGGGGCCTGCCACCGCCGATAGAGCAGCCCACTCTGCGACGTCAGGCTCCCCCACTGACTCACATAAGCCTTGACCGCTGGGCTACTGGCCGACACTTCCCCCCATGCAGGCCGTGTACCTGCCGCGATCCAGCGCTGCACCTGCTGCAGCTCGCCGTCGCCCTCTTGCGCTAGGCGCAGGTCCTGCTGGCTAAAAGGCAACCATCCAACCTCACCTTCTACAGCCCGAACTGGGCATGCTATCTCCGTCACCTGCTCTCGCTGCTCGGCTTTAGTGCAAGGCCTACAGTCCAGCTCTGCGCAGGGCCTCCGGGAAAGCGCATCTGCATTACCATGCAGCTTTCCGGGCCTGTGCTGAATCTGGAAATCGTACTCTTGCAACAGCTCGAGCCAGCGGGCTACCTGGCCCTCCGGATCTTTAAAATTTAAAAGCCAGGTTAGTGACGCGTGATCTGTCCTAATAAGGAAATGGCTGCCTTGCAGGTAAGGGCGAAAATGGCGAACCGCTTTGACCACCGCTAACAGCTCGCGCCGAGTCACGCAGTAGTTTCGCTCTGTCTTGCTCAGCGCGCTACTGTAGTAGGCTACCGCTCGTTCCCCGTCTGGTCCCACCTGGGAGAGCACGGCCCCGACTCCGACATTGCTAGCGTCCGTGTCGACGATGAATGGTCGCGCGACATCCGGATATGCTAGAATGGGAGCCGCCGTTAGGGCGTCTCTCAACTGGTCAAAGGCATTCTGGCAGTCCCCTGTCCACTCGAACTGTTGACCTTTATTCGTCAAGCGATGAAGCGGACTAGCCAGGGTGGCGAAGCTCAAGACAAAGCGTCTATAGTACGACACTAGTCCCAAGAAGCTCCGCAGCTCACCCACATTGCTAGGCGTCGGCCATTCCCGCACAGAAGCCACCTTAGCTGGGTCAGTGGCTACACCCTGCTCGCTAACGACGTGCCCCAAGAAAGCTGTCTCCCTCCGGAGCAGCTGACACTTTTTGGGATTGAGCCGTAGCCCAGCCCGGCCAATCTCCGTAAGCACGTCAGTTAGGTGAGCGAGGGCTTGCTCGAAGTCGCTGGCGTGTACTAGGAGGTCGTCCAGGTACACGACACAGGAACTCCGCGGGACGGACGACAGCACCCGCTCCATCAGTCGCTCAAAAGTGGCAGGGGCGTTACAGAGCCCGAACGGCATGACCCGGAACTGCCACAACCCTTGCCCTATGGTGAAAGCTGATTTTGCCCTCGCTTCCGGGGACAGCCTCACCTGCCAATAGCCACTGCGGAGGTCCAGCGAGCTAAACCAACTGGACCCCACGATATGGTCTAAGGCCTCGTCAATGCGGGGAAGTGGATAGGCGTCTTTCTTGGTGATCTGATTAAGACGCCTATAATCTACACAAAAACGCCACTCCCCGTCCTTCTTTTTAACCAGGACAGCAGGGGCCGCCCATGGGCTTTCAGAGGGCTCGATAATGCCCGCAGCTGCCATCTCCCTTATCTTGTCCTCCGCCACCTCTCGCTTGGCTAGAGACAGCCGGTGCGGACGTAACCGAATGGGCACAGCCGAGCCAGTATCAATCTGGTGTTGAACCAGTTCGGTCTGTGTGCATTCTTCGTCCCGCACAGCGAATAGGTGAGTGTAACGGACAAGCAGGGCTTTAAGCTGCTGGCTCTGCTGCGGTGTGAGCCCTTTGCTGCTGCGCGTCCATAATGCTAGGACGGCTTGCAGCACCCCCGCAGAGGGCTGGGTAGCTGAGGCTAGCCCGCCCGTCTGCGGTGGTACTGTAACCTGAGGTGGTACCACGGTAACGAGCGGCGAATCAGCGGTGGCCATAGCAAGCACAGAACTGGGGCGACAGTGTTTGGGGGGCACCCCAGGGCATTCAGTTCGGCGGGCTGCTTGTAATTCACATTTTGATCGGAGGCCCAGCGTTTCAGTACCAATAGTTATAGTCTCGGCTATCACATTTATGCTAGTTCCCCACAACGCTAACAAATCTAAACCGATAATGCATGCATCTTTTATATCTGCTAACCAAAACTCGTGTTTCACTCGCTAACCAATCACACGTAATTCCCTCTATCATACGTCAATCAACTAACGGTCCCGAGCGCGGACCTGGTTGAACTCATGCTGCCACATTCAAAGGCCAACTGCCAAATGCTATTGCCCACGTCATTACATTTGAACACAACAGTTGACATGCACAAAAAAAAAACGATCCCCGTCACTCGCAATCGCCCCGGATCGCCACAATATCATACGCAATTGTAGGCTATTTATTCTGTTCACTGTTGTTGTTGTTGGTCAAGAGTTCTAAAATAAAAATGCCACCACTTTAAATAAGTCTTTTCTGTCATTTTTTTGTAGCCTAATCTAGCTGAACACAATCGCAATATCGCAAATTTGGCCTAATTGTTTCATCGTTTGTTGGACTGGAATTCGGTTGCAATTCTCGCAAAAAGTTTAATAATTTCGTAATATACAGTCGGCGTCTCGGATTATCATTAGATATAGGCTAACATAATTCCTTTGTCAATAGGGTTTCAGTTTGAATCACGCTGAGTAGTAAACCCGATTAATAGCTTAATGGTGTACTTCATTTTGCCCTTTATTAAAACCACAGAACTCTATAAGAACAGTTATGTGGTTAAAACTCGAAAATTACTTCGGTTTGTGTCACGGCTCTTGTCTGGAGGGGGGCCGTGGAACATTGCTACGGCTCATGGCTCTTAAATTGAGTCGAGTTGATTTCGTGCTGATCAGTTGGGTAGTATAGCTACTGTAGCAACGTATCTTTCTTTTAACCATTAGTAGTCATAATAACTTTGGAATGAGCTGGGGCGATTATTAACTTCACAAAAGTGTGTGCAATATTGTTAGATCAAATTAAAAATATATATATTCTTACGTAGGTTCTAACTTAGCAATCAGAAACTGCGCGCCGCGCATTAACCAGTGCTGAGTGTCTCGGGAGAGTGTCTCCCGGCTGTAGTAGAAAGCAGGCAGAGTCAGAGCCAGAGCCGAGAGCCGAGAGCCGTGAGAGCCGAGAGCCGTGAGAGCCGAGAGCCGTGAGAGCCGTGAGAGCCGAGAGCCGTGAGAGCCGTGAGAGCCGAGAGCCGTGAGAGCCGTGAGAGCCGAGAGCCGTGAGAGCCGTGAGAGCCGAGAGCCGTGAGAGCCGTGAGAGCCGAGAGCCGTGAGAGCCGAGAGCCGTGAGAGCCGTGAGAGCCGAGAGCCGTGAGAGCCGAGAGAGCCGAGAGAGCCGAGAGAGCCGAGAGCCGCATCTTTTTCTTTCAGCGGCGCTACTCGCGAGCTGGAATTAGAAGCTGTTTCAGACAGCAGACCCTAGCTGGTAACAAAGTAGACAAAATAAGTTTGTAAACTAGCCTTGATATTTTATTCAGACCCAAATCATCTGAATGATACTCATTGCTAATATTCTCAATTTACAGTAGCCTACTGTCTCAAGCTAGTTTGCAATCGCAGGTTACGTTTATTTACGACTTTAACATCTCAGTTTTTTTTCGATCAGATTGTAACATTAGATCTTACAGGTAATAATAGACATTGAATGGTTATATTTGTATAGAGCTATTTAATCTATGCTAACCATAGGGTTATTTAAATGTGTTTATTTTAACTGTACTTTATTTATTATATCATACACAATTGTAGGCTATTTATTCTGTTCACTGTTGTTGTTGGTCAATAGTTCTAAAATAAAAATGCCACCACTTTAAATAAAATTGCTGACAATTTTAGTAGCATAACCTGTCATTTTGAAGTATTTGCTGTCATTTTTAGTAGTCTAACTTAGCTGAACACAATCGCATATTAATTCTGTTTTATAGCCTACTGCAATTTCCTCGCAAACAGCCAAATGTATTAATATAATAATAAACAGTTGGCTATTAAAGTGTCGACGTCTCGGAATATAATTAGATAGGCTATTAGGTACAGAATTCCTTTGCATATATGGTTTCTGGTTGATACACGCTGAGTAGGCTAAACTCGATTATTAATGCTGTCGCCTACAGCATTTATTTTCCTTCTCCGTTAAAACTTGAAAGGGCTTTGTTTGTTTCACGGCTCTGAGTCGAGGTGATTTCGTGCTGAACGGAGTTAGGTCCGACTACTAGCCTACTATTGCTACCTATCCTTTAACCGTTAGTAGTAGCCTAGTCAAAATTACTTTGAATGAGCTGGGGCGATTATCTCATTCACAAAATTGTGTGCAATATTGTTTAGATCAACTTTAAATGTATTCATAAAGCATTATAAAGAAGATATTCGTGTGACCTATTTTGTTGGGCGCATCAATCGCTGCTCGACTTCAACGCCGCGCATTAACCACTGCTGAGTGTCTCGGGGGAGTGTCTCCCGGCTGTAGTAGAAAGCAGGCAGAGTCAGAGCCGGAGCTAAGAGCCGAGAGCCGAGAGCCGAGAGGCCGAGAGCCAGAGCCGAGAGCCAGAGCCGAGAGTCGAGAGCCGTGGGTTAGCACGATTCCCTCGAACTGGCGAGTCGACTCAGACGACTCAGCATAAAGAGTCGACTCAAAATACCGATTCGTTCGCGAACTGCACATCACTATGAACATTTAGTGAAACACTAGGCTATGGAACAGACATTGGTTAGTTTTTTGCAGTGAAATCAGCGAGAATACGCTGGAGTGTTTGACAAAATGATCGCTCTGTTTTTTAAAATTAAAGCTGGTATCAAAAGCATCCCCCCCCCGGTGCCAAATATGAGCCTGGGTAAAAGTGGCAGTCCGAATGGAAAGGCGGAAGGGGAAGGCAGTTTTTCGTGCTCTGTGCCGAAAAAACACCTGTTCAAATGCGTGCAGCACTCGCTGTGGAATGCGCATATATACAATCTTAACAGTTTCTGAATGGCCATCATATGTACTTTCATTTGAGCATGACATTTCCATGAAATATTACATTTTAAATATATGAGAACAAAACTAATAGCATTAGCAGACATGTTTCAGAGCCCCTCATCACCCTTTTGGAATAAGACATTTTTCACCTTTTGAAATGAGTATTTTCATTTATTTTTTATATTCATATGTACATTTGAAGGGCAGATCCTGAGCTTTCATTTAGTATACATCATGCCCTGATGTGTGAAAGTGGAATGTGATTTTGGGGGCTTGGAGAGGAAATGGCCGCCATTTCATTCCCACAGACTGATGTCATTAAAACATGATTTTGATTGACTTGTCATTGAGACATCAAGGATGGCGAGGGGCAGGGGTAGGCAACCCTGGTCCTGGAGAGCCGCAGGGTCTGCTGGTTTTTGTATTCACCTTAAATACTGCAACTACTTAGACCAAAAAAACCAGGTGAGGTGAGTTAACTGTGTAATCAACTGCTTTAATTGATCAATTAAGTGGCGAGTAACAAACAAAAAAAAAAAAAAAACCAGCAGACCCTGCGGCTCTCCAGGACCAGGGTTGCCTACCCCTGGACTGGAGGTACTCATCTTAAACTGAAAGTCCAGTCTTTTCTAATGGTGAAAATGTCATCTTGATGTCTTATTCCGTTAGCGTTATAAGGGGCTCTGAATGATTACTGACTTATGGTAGATGCAATGGTCACACTTGATTGCAGTCCAAATAATGCACAATTTCTGCATGAACCCGTATCATCTGTTATGTTCTGTGTTTGTTCGCACTCCCGTGAGTCCTGGGACGGGGCTGCGCGGGCTGATATGACGTCAGTGCCGTCGCCATTTTAAGGGAGGAACTTGGAGTGAACTTTACGTGCCGTTTTAAAAAAATAAAAAAAAATAAAAAAAATTTTACGTGCCGTTTCGTTGAGAAGTTAGCCAGAGAGCTCCGTCTCTAAGATATCTTTTAAAACTTCTGCTTTTATTATATAATTAACTAACTAGCCCGTTAACTACTCTACGCTAACGTTTTCTGAAAGCGAGTGATATTCAGTACGGCTACTTTTGAGGAGGCAGATAAATTTGTTGCGCAGTTTACTTTATAAATGCGCTTCAAGATGGAAACTTCTCCACCAGTTCCGCGCTTCTGCGGGTTTATGCTTCCTTCACTCCGTTATCCAGCATCTTCGGTATGTCTCAATAAGAGTCTCTGTTATGTTAATGTTAACCTTACACAAGATATTAGGATAGATATTACGTCTATGCTGTTTCGTGTATTTAGGCTATTCTATAGCCACTTCTCACGTCTGGCATAATCAACTTGTGTGCTATTCGTTCGCATTTCACTTAATTTAGTTAACTTGCCTTTGCTATCTTGAATTGCGTCAGTAATCTACGTATAAAATGTTTATTTCAAGTGTATGAATCAGATTTGAGAACGTAATCTGTCACTTTAAATCATTTATCCGTTGATGTTTTTACGGACTGCGTTTATCAACGCACAGAGCTGCACTTGGTTAACTGGTCTGTTTGCGAGCATCCTTGGTTTGTATTGGATTCACGTGAGTAATATGAATTAAATTATTTCTTTACAGATTTACCCTTTCTAACAATAAAGCAGTGTCATTTTTATGAACACGTCTCGTTGATTGGGAAGGCGTTTAGCTGCCTGTCAAGTCATACTGCAGAGTGTGAGGAGGACAGAAGATCATCATTTACACTTACTCAAAGGGCAGATCCAGAGCTTTAATTTGGTATACAACATGCCTTGATGTGTTCATGCGGAATGAGATTTTTGGAGGTTTGATATTGAAATATATTCTTATCCTCCAACAAGCCTTTTCCATCAAAATATAATTTTGAACCACTTATAATTGAGTCATCATGGATTGAATATACTCATTTTAAACTAAAGACTGCACTTTCAAAAGGTGAAATCCTTATATTGATGTCTTATTCCAAAAGGGTGACGAGGGGCTTGATAATGCGATTGGTTTTGATCACATTTTCAAATATTTAAAATTTATATTTCATGAACATTCAAATGAAAGTACATATGATGCCCATTCAGAAACTGTTAAAATGATATTGATGTGCATTCCACAGCAAGTGCTGCAGGCATTTGAACTTCGGTTCTTTTTGGCACAGAGCGCTCATTATTGGCCATTCCGAGCTGCCTTCCGCCATTCCATTCCGGCTTTTGCCCAGGCCCGCCAAATAGGCCGCGACATCAGATATTAAGTAATCCGACTTAATATCAGCAAACCAACCGAGTTCTGACTTGGTATAAATAAAAGTAGCCTCCCGTGGAAAAACAGTCTAATCAAAGTGACGGTTCAGCACTAATATCCGTTGATTTAAGTTTAGTTAATGTATTTTCTTAATTGAATTGATGTATCTGTGTTTATTAAACAATGTCCACATTAAATCAGCCTTTAAGTCTGTGGTTTTGTATCAAATATTTAATTCAGTGTAATATTTAAGCAATATCGCACGCGAGGGAATGCTATAGGCTACTGTATATCAGCATCGTGTGATATAGTCATAGGCGCGAGGCCTCAAATGTGCCTGGAAAGAATACAATTCCCCACACTGCAATAATGGCCTATAGAACCCCATAGGCCTGTCTCCTGAATTGAGATTAATGGATAGAATAACAGTTTTGTTGGACATATCAAGTATTTGTACGGGCCTTATGTGGACAGTGAAGTCAATTTTATTTTTGCTCTATAATTAAGCGGTTTGGATTTGTGATAAAATGTAGAATATGGGCAAAATGTACAGAACGTGGCATGTTATTGTTAGTTTTTAGTTTTTTTTTGTCCCCTGTTTTAGGTGAGAGTCATAACAAAGACAAATTGCCCTATATATTGATTTCTAAAGTTGGTAAGGTCGGTGGTCGTTTGTTAATTATTCCCTCAGTATCCGCACATATCTCGACGGCAGGGGTTCCCAAACTGGTCCTGGGGCCCCCCTGTGTATGCTGGTTTTTGTTGCAACCACAGTTGCAATCCCAGATTGCAAATGATTCCTCTAAACATAAAAGGCACCTAATTAAGAAAAATTAACAGCTCGCTAAAATTCTGGGATTGAAACTGTGGTTGCAATGAAAACCAGCATACACAGGGGAACCTCTGCTCGAAGGGATCGTTTGGAATGGAGACTCCTTTTTCCAAAACCAAGGAGTTGATTGGTCAAACGGCCGTGCTTTTATGTGTTTCAATTTGTTGTCTTGAACATAACCTGCCCAGAGCAGGTTAGCCGTGTAGAGTACGTGAGCCGTGGCATTATTCCCCGGTATTAAAAGTGACTAGGCTGTGTGTTACTGAATACCAAGGGGGGTAAGCTGTATTGTTAGCTCGCAATTACCACGTTTTCGAGCTTCGTAGTTCACCACGGTATGTTGTACTTTGGGCATATGTTTTTGAGTAAGGGTAGTTTTGGGATTTTGGTTTTGCTGCCCTGTACATGGTTGTGTTTTATATTTTAATTGTATTTTTGTTTTTGGCTGTTACAATGGTGTTTGTTGGATGATGTTGTGTAAGTACTAGTTTATGTAATTGGGAAGTGGTGTAGATTTGAGGTTTGTGTTGGCAGTGGGGTGATGTCTCGTACGGGCCTCGATGGAAAGGCATTACGCGCGTGGGGGAGGGTGAGAGAAGCGTAGGGGGACGACCGAGCCGGTAGTGGTGGTGTTGTGAGTTGTGTCTCGCTAATCTCGAAGAAGGTGCTGGTATGTTGGGGCTTGGTGTGGGGGTTGGACACTATTTGGTTTGAGATTTTCTGGGTGCAGTTTCATGCGGTACCTAGGTTATGTTGCAGGGGCATTGTGCTTCTGATGTCGGAACTTTTTCATGGGTGTGGCAGTTGGTTGTGGAATAGGGGTTTGGTGTGTGTTACATTGGGTTGGGGTTGAACTAGTATGTTTTACAGATATTTCTGTTGCAGATACTTGGCCCATTGTCTTATGACGGTGTGTTCGACGATGCGAGGGTTATGGGGCGTTTGCGATGCCGATAATGAAGCGTTCAACCCTGGGTTTTCTGTAGTCTCCACATGCCGATGTAGTCACTTTTATCGGGGGCTGGTGATTGACACAGGGGACTAACGTTTCAAGTACCGGATTTCCTTGATATGGGGGATGGGTATGTTCAATTGGTCATAAGGGTTTATCTGTTTTGCTCGGCCGTTGGTACAAATCAACGCCTTGGTGTGGGTTTATTTGGTGGTAGAATGCATAACGTTCCCGGCGTGAATGTGGGGCCAAAGAGGGGTGGGGGGGGGCTGGGATTCATAATGGGGCTTGAACTGTTGGGGTGGCGTGAGCGGGTTGTGGGCGATTTTGGTGGGACCTTTTATGTTTTCAGTCAGGTATCATTTGCTTTCTGGGTTGGCATATGTGGTTGCTTCATAATATTCCAATGCATTCTCAAGGGGGGCCCCAGGACCAGTTTGGGAACCCCTGCCACGTCGTGATATGTGCGGAATATGTGGGAATAATTAACATAACGGACCACCGACCTGTCCTTCTTCTTTTGAAATCATATATATTAGGGCTTTTTTGTTAATTTGGGTTGTAGCGCTCCTAAATTTATGGGGATCTATTTAATTTATAATCGTATTTTTTCATTGATTTCTTGTACATGACAAGGGATGTTATTCTGGGACAAGTTATGCTCTCTGTGTTTCTCATAATTGCCTTTCCGTTATTTATAGAGCAAAAATAAAATTGACTTCACTGTCCACATAAGGCCCGTACAAATACTTGATATGTCCAACAAAACTGTTATTCTATCCATTAATCTCAATTCAGGAGACAGGCCTATGGGGTTCTATAGGCCATTATTGCAGTGTGGGGAATTGTATTCTTTCCAGGCACATTTGAGGCCTCGCGCCTATGACCATATCACACGATGCTGATATACAGTAGCCTATAGCATTCCCTCGCGTGCGATATTGCTTAAATATTACACTGAATTAAATATTTGATACAAAACCACAGACTTAAAGGCTGATTTAATGTGGACATTGTTTAATAAACACAGATACATCAATTCAATTAAGAAAATACATTAACTAAACTTAAATCAACGGATATTAGTGCTGAACCGTCACTTTGATTAGACTGTTTTTCCACGGGAGGCTACTTTTATTTATACCAAGTCAGAACTCGGTTGGTTTGCTGATATTAAGTCGGATTACTTAATATCTGATGTCGCGGCCTATTTGGCGGGCCTGGGCAAAAGCCGGAATGGAATGGCGGAAGGCAGCTCGGAATGGCCAATAATGGCCAACTAGCGCTCTGTGCCAAGAACGAAGTTCAAATGCCTGCAGCACTTGCTGTGGAATGCACATCAATATCATTTTAACAGTTTCTGAATGGGCATCATATGTACTTTCATTTGAATGTTCATGAAATATAAATTTTAAATATTTGAAAATGTGATCAAAACCAATCGCATTATCAAGCCCCTCATCACCCTTTTGGAATAAGACATCAATATAAGGATTTCACCTTTTGAAAGTGCAGTCTTTAGTTTAAAATGAGTATATTCAATCCATGATGACTCAATTATAAGTGGTTCAAAATTATATTTTGATGGAAAAGGCTTGTTGGAGGATAAGAATATATTTCAATATCAAACCTCCAAAAATCTCATTCCGCATGAACACATCAAGGCATGTTGTATACCAAATTAAAGCTCTGGATCTGCCCTTTGAGTAAGTGTATATGATGATCTTCTGTCCTCCTCACACTCTGCAGTATGACTTGACAGGCAGCTAAACGCCTTCCCAATCAACGAGACGTGTTCATAAAAATGACACTGCTTTATTGTTAGAAAGGGTAAATCTGTAAAGAAATAATTTAATTCATATTACTCACGTGAATCCAATACAAACCAAGGATGCTCGCAAACAGACCAGTTAACCAAGTGCAGCTCTGTGCGTTGATAAACGCAGTCCGTAAAAACATCAACGGATAAATGATTTAAAGTGACAGATTACGTTCTCAAATCTGATTCATACACTTGAAATAAACATTTTATAGTAGATTACTGACGCAATTCAAGATAGCAAAGGCAAGTTAACTAAATTAAGTGAAATGCGAACGAATAGCACACAAGTTGATTATGCCAGACGTGAGAAGTGGCTCTAGAATAGCCTAAATACACGAAACAGCATAGACGTATTATCTATCCTAATATCTTCTGTAAGGTTAACATTAACATAACAGAGACTCTTATTGAGACATACCGAAGATGCTGGATAACGGAGTGAAGGAAGCATAAACCCGCAGAAGCGCGGAACTGGTGGAGAAGTTTCCGTCTTGAAGCGCATTTATAAAGTAAACTGCGCAACAAATTTATCTGCCTCCTCAAAAGTAGCCGTACTGAATATCATTCGCTTTCAGAAAACGATAGCGTAGAGTAGTTAACGGGCTAGTTAGTTAATTATATAATAAACGCAGAAGTTTTAAAAGATATCTTAGAGACGGAGCTCTCTGGCTAACTTCTCACGAAACGGCACGTAAAATTTTTTTATTTTTTTATTTTTTTAAAACGGCACGTAAAGTTCTCCCTTAAAATGGCGACGGCACTGACGTCATATCAGCCCGCGCAGCCCCGTCCCAGGACTCACGGGAGTGCGCACAAACACAGAACATAACAGATGATACGGGTTCATGCAGAAATTGTGCATTATTTGGACTGCAATCAAGTGTGACCATTGCATCTACCATAAGTCAGTAATCATTCAGAGCCCCTTATAACGCTAACGGAATAAGACATCAAGATGACATTTTCACCATTAGAAAAGACTGGACTTTCAGTTTAAGATGAGTACCTCCAGTCCAGGGGTAGGCAACCCTGGTCCTGGAGAGCCGCAGGGTCTGCTGGTTTTTGTTGTTACTCGCCACTTAATTGATCAATTAAAGCAGTTGATTACACAGTTAACTCACCTCACCTGGTTCTTTTGGTCTAAGTAGTTGCAGTATTTAAGGTGAATACAAAAACCAGCAGACCCTGCGGCTCTCCAGGACCAGGGTTGCCTACCCCTGCGCCAGTCCTTGATGTCTCAATGACAAGTCAATCAAAATCATGTTTTAATGACATCAGTCTGTGGGAATGAAATGGCGGCCATTTCCTCTCCAAGCCCCCAAAATCACATTCCACTTTCACACATCAGGGCATGATGTATACTAAATGAAAGCTCAGGATCTGCCCTTCAAATGTACATATGAATATAAAAAATATATGAAAATACTCATTTCAAAAGGTGAAAAATGTCTTATTCCAAAAGGGTGATGAGGGGCTCTGAAACATGTCTGCTAATGCTA
>JAKUDI010000433.1:0-80000 GCA_022702515.1 Ilyophis sp. 1 JC-2022
TAAAATATTATTATTTTTTGTTTATTTTTTATTTTTAAAATATTTTTAAGAAATTCTTTTTGGATTTTTATTTTGTTAGTTCTCTTTTGTGACTTTTTTGAATAATTTATCATTTGAATATTTTGATTCTAGCGAGTCAAAGCCCATAACCCTAACCCTAACTCTAACACTTTTGAATTTTTTCTGACGTCTATTTAAAAAATTTTTAGAATTTTTTTCAGATCTTTTATCTCAATGTTTTTACAAATTTATTTCTGTATTTCTTTTTTGAATGTTTCTTTTTATTATTTTTTTATTTAAAGATTTTATAAAATATTATTATTTTTTGTTTATTTTTAATTTTTAAAATATTTTTAAGATTCTTTTTGGATTTTTTATTTTGTTAGTTCACTTTTGTGACTTTTTTGAATAATTTGTCATTTGAATATTTTGATTCTAGCGAGTCAAACCCTAACCCTAACTCTAACACTTTTTAATTCTTTCTGACTTCTATTTGAATTTTTTTCAGATCTTTTATCTGAATGTTTTTACAAATTTATTTATGTATTTCTTTTTTGAATGTTTCTTTTTATTATTTTTTATTTAAAAAATATTTTTCAGAAATTCTTTTTGGATTTTTTATTTTGTTAGTTCACTTTTGTGACTTTTTTGAATAATTTGTCATTTGAATATCGCATTTTTATTTTGTTGACCATTTTGGCACTTTTTGGACATAAGACTATAATCTTATGTCTTTTTCTGATTGTCCAATAAAACACATTTTTGACCATAAATGTCTCAAAATGCATTATTTTTATTTTATATTACCACAGGGATGAAGTGAATATGATTTTCTATCCATCAGAATCAAAAAATCGCATTTTTATTTTGTTGACCATTTTGCCACCATTTGGACATAAGTCTATAGTCTTATGTCTTTTTCTGATTGTTCAATAAAACACATTTTTTACCATAAATGTCTCAAAATGCATTATTTTTATTTTATTTTACCACAGGGATTAAGTTAAAATGATTTTCTATCCATTGGAATAAAAATATCGCATTTTTATTTTGCCACCATTTGAACATAAGACTATAGTCTTATATCTTTTTCTGATTGTCCAATAAAACTCATTTTTTGTAATTTCTCAAAATGCATTATTTTAATTTTATTTTACCACAGGGATGAAGTTAAAATAATTTTCTATCCATTGGAATAAAAAAATCACTCTTTTTGACGACGACGACTCTTTTTGACGACGACGACTCTTTTTGATGATGACAACTTTTTTTGACGACGACAACTTTTTTTGACGACGACAACTTTTTTTGACGACAACTCTTTTTAACGACGACGACTCTTTTTGCCGACGACAACTCTTTTTGCCGACGACGACTCTTTTTGCCAACGACAACTTTTTTTGACGATGACAACTCTTTTTGACGACGACGACTCTTTTTGACGACGACGACTCTTTTTGACGACGACGACTCTTTTTGACGACAACTCTTTTTAACGACGACGACTTTTTTTGCCGACGACAACTCTTTTTGCCGACAACAACTTTTTTTGACGATGACAACTCTTTTTGACGACGACAACTCTTTTTGACGACGACGACTCTTTTTGACGACGACGACTCTTTTTGACGACGACGACTCTTTTTGACGACGACGACTCTTTTTGACGACGACTTTTTTTGATGAAGACAACTCTTTGCCGACGACGACTCTTTTTGACGACGGCTCTTTTTGCCGACGACGACTCTTTTTGACGATGACGACTATTTTTGATGACGACGACTCTTTTTTGACGACAACTGTTTTTGACGACGATGACTCTTTTTTTGACAACGATGACTCTTTTTGACAACGAAGACTCTTTTTGACAACGATGACTCTTTTTGACAACGATGACTCTTTTTGACGACGACGACTTTTTTTGATGACGACTCTTTTTGCCGACGAAGACTCTTTTTTTGACGACAACTGTTTTTTACGACGACGACTCTTTTTGACGACGACTTTTTTTGATGAAGACAACTCTTTGCCGACGACGACTCTTTTTGACGACGTCTCTTTTTGCCGACGACGACTCTTTTTGACGATGACGACTTTTTTTGATGACGACGACTCTTTTTTGACGACAACTGTTTTTTACGACGATGACTCTTTTTTGATGACTGTTTTTGACAACAACTTTTTTTTTGACGACGACATTTTTTGACGACGACGACTCTTTTTGACAACGACGACTCTTTTTTATATTTTTATATATGGTAACACTTTATTTTGAGTGTCCCATATTGATATCCAACTTCATATCAACTGAATATCAGTTGTGTCAACATAAATTCAATGAGTGTTAGATTTTCACACTCAACTTGATATAAACTGACAATCAGTTGATTGCTGTCAATTTTAAGTAAACGAATGTCCAGTTTTGACGACTACTTTTTTTGACGACGGCTCTTTTTGCCGACGACAAATCTTTTTGCCGACGACGACTCTTTTTGCCGACGACGACTCTTTTTGCCGACGACGACTCTTTTTGCCGACGACGACTCTTTTTGACGACGACGACTCTTTTTGACGACGACGACTTTTTTTGATGAAGACAACTCTTTTTGCCGACGACGACTCTTTTTTTGACGACAACTGTTTTTGACGACGACGACTCTTTTTGCCGACGACGACTCTTTTTGCCGAAGACGACTCTTTTTGCCGACGACAACTTTTTTTGACGACGACAACTCTTTTTGACGACGACGACTCTTTTTGACGACGACGACTCTTTTTGACGACGACGACTCTTTTTGACGACGACGACTCTTTTTGACGACGACAACTTTTTTTGACGACGACAACTTTTTTTGACGACAACTCTTTTTAACGACGACGACTCTTTTTTTGACAACTGTTTTTGACGACGACGACTCTTTTTGCCGACGACAACTCTTTTTGCCGACGACGACAACTTTTTTTTTGACAACGACTTTTTTTGACGACAACTCTTTTTGACGACGACGACTTTTTTTGATGACGACAACTTTTTTTGATGATGACGACTCTTTTTTATATTTTTATATATGGTAACACTTTATTTTGAGTGTGCCATATTGATATCCAACTTCATATCAACTGAATATCAGTTGTGTCAACATAAAGTCAATGAGTGTTAGATTTTCACACTCAACTTGATATAAACTGACAATCAGTTGATTGCTGTCAATTTTAAGTAAACGAGTGTCCAGTTTTGATGACAACTGTTTTTGACGACGACTACTTTTTTTGACAACGAAGACTTTTTTTGATGATAAATTTTTTTAACGACAACTCTTTTTGATGAAGACGATGACTCTTTTTTTGACGACGATGACTCTTTTTTTGACGACGAAGACTCTTTTTGACAACGATGACTCTTTTTGACAACGACAACTCTTTTCGATGATGACGACTCTTTTTTTGATGACAACTGTTTTTGACAACGAAGACTTTTTTTGATGATAATTTTTTTTAACGACAACTCTTTTTGATGAAGACGATCACTCTTTTTTTGACGACGATGACTCTTTTTTTGACGACGAAGACTCTTTTTGACAACGATGACTCTTTTTGACAACGATGACTCTTTTTGACAACGACAACTCTTTTTGATGATGACGACTCTTTTTTTGATGACAACTGTTTTTGACAACGAAGACTTTTTTTGATGATAAATTTTTTTAACGACAACTCTTTTTGACGACGACGACTCTTTTTGACGACGAAGACTTTTTTTGATGACGGTGACTCTTTTTCCCGACGACGACTCTTTTTTAGACGATGACAACTCTTTTTGACGACGATGACTTTTTTTGACGATGACAACTTTTTTTGACGACGACAACTTTTTTTGATGACAACTCTTTTTGACGACGACGACTTTTTTTGATGACGACTCTTTTTGCCGACGACGACTCTTTTTGCCGACGACGACTCTTTTTGACGACGACGACTCTTTTTGACGACGACGACTCTTTTTGCCGACGACAACTCTTTTTGCCGACGACGACTCTTTTTTTGACGAGAACTTTTTTTGACGATGACAACTCTTTTTGACGACGACGACTCTTTTTGACGACGACGACTCTTTTTGACGACGACGACTCTTTTTGACGACGACGACTTTTTTTGACAACGAAGACTCTTTTTGACAACGACAACTTTTTTTGACGACGACTCTTTTTAACGACGACGACTCTTTGATGACGACGACTCTTTTTGCCGACGACGACTCTTTTTGACGACGACGACTCTTTTTGACGACGACTTTTTTTGATGAAGACAACTCTTTGCCGACGACGACTCTTTTTGACGGCGGCTCTTTTTGCCGACGACGACTCTTTTTTTGACGACAACTGTTTTTGACAACGACGACTCTTTTTGACGACGACGACTCTTTTTGAGGACGACGACTTTTTTTGACAACGACAACTTTTTTTGACGATGACAACTTTTTTTTTGACGACGACGACTCTTTTTGACGATGACGACTTTTTTTGATGACGAAGACTCTTTTTTGACGGCAACTGTTTTTGACGACGATGACTCTTTTTTTGACAACGATGACTCTTTTTGACAACGATGACTCTTTTTGACGACGACGACTTTTTTTTTGACGACAACTGTTTTTGACAACAACTTTTTTTTTGACAACGACGACTCTTTTTTATATTTTTATATATGGTAACACTTTATTTTGAGTGTCCCATATTGATATCCAACTTCATATCAACTGAATATCAGTTGTGTCAACATAAAGTCAATGAGTGTTAGATTTTCACACTCAACTTGATATAAACTGACAATCAGTTGATTGCTGTCAATTTTAAATAAACGAGTGTCCAGTTTTGATGACAACTGTTTTTGACGACGACTACTTTTTTTGACAACGAAGACTTTTTTTGATGATAATTTTTTTTAATGACAACTGTTTTTGATGAAGACGATGACTCCTTTTTTGACGACGATGACTCTTTTTTTGACGACGAAGACTCTTTTTGACAACGATGACTCTTTTTGACAACGACAACTCTTTTTGATGATGACGACTCTTTTTTTGATGACAACTGTTTTTGACAACGAAGACTTTTTTTGATGACAACTGTTTTTGACAACGAAGACTTTTTTTAATGATAATTTTTTTTAACGACAACTCTTTTTGATGAAGACGATCACTCTTTTTTTGACGACGATGACTCTTTTTTTGACGACGAAGACTCTTTTTGACAACGATGACTCTTTTTGACAACGATGACTCTTTTTGACAACGACAACTCTTTTTGATGATGACGACTCTTTTTTTGATGACAACTGTTTTTGACAACGAAGACTTTTTTTGATGACAAATTTTTTTAACGACAACTCTTTTTGACGATGACGACTCTTTTTGACGACGAAGACTTTCTTTGATGACGGTGACTCTTTTTCCCGACGACGACTCTTTTTTAGACGATGACTCTTTTTGACGACGAAGACACTTTTTGACAACGATGACTCTTTTTGACAACGATGACTCTTTTTGACGACGACGACTTTTTTTGATGACGACTTTTTGCCGACGAAGACTCTTTTTTTGACGACAACTGTTTTTGACAACAACTTTTTTTTTGACGACGACGACTCTTTTTTATATTTTTATATATCGTAACACTTTATTTTGAGTGTCCCATATTGATATCCAACTTCATATCAACTGAATATCAGTTGTGTCAACATAAAGTCAATGAGTGTTAGATTTTCACGCTCAACTTGATATAAACTGACAATCAGTTGATTGCTGTCAATTTTAAGTAAACGAGTGTCCAGTTTTGATGACAACTGTTTTTGACGACGACTACTTTTTTTGACAACGAAGACTTTTTTTGATGATAATTTTTTTTAACGACAACTCTTTTTGATGAAGACGATGACTCCTTTTTTGACGACGATGACTCTTTTTTTGACGACGAAGACTCTTTTTGACAACGATGACTCTTTTTGACAACGACAACTCTTTTTGATGATGACGACTGTTGCGCCCGCCCCTTATTCCCTGTTCCCCAGGGTGTTTGTCTGTGTTTCTTTCTCTCTCCAGTTTGTCTCTATGATGTAGAGGGGGTGAGGGTGACCCCTGCTGGAGGGGTGGCGTCGGTTCTCTGTCAGGTGAGTGCACCACCTTGATTGGGAAACCGACGCCACCTGTGAAGCCTGGATAAAGAGGCTGCTCCTACACACTAAGATGGCGGCTTCTCTCTCACACATCCAGCAAGGCCTCTCTCGCAAGGCGTTGCGAGACGGGGAGCTTATACCGAACCTTTTTCTATTTAATAAATTATTGTTAAAACGTATGTCCTGTGTGGTCTCCGTTTGTTTATGTCCTGTTTTCCGGCGGGGCGTAACAAATGGTGGCAGCGGACGGATTGTCTGGTGAATATAGCTGGTTTATCGGACAAAACCTATTTGTCGGAATTCGTTGAGTATATTTTGCGTGGAGACATGCAGGAGATAAGGTTCGGATGTGTGGAGAGAGGAAGCAATGACGTCACCCGGATTCTGTTTGTTATCGGGGCGACGTGTGCCGTACCTGTTTTCACGGTAGGTAAGTGAACCATCCTGCACGAGCATCGGTCAAGTTTGGAGTATTGCAGTATTCCCTGGTAGGCAAGCGACGGGTTCAGCAGAAGCCCGTTTGGCATTTTGTTAATTTTCGTGGTATTAGCGGCTGAAGCTACGTGCTTGGGTACCTGTCGTGGCGGTGTTGACGGATTATTAAATGGTCTGCTCATACGCCAGCGAGTTTCAGGTTTAAAGTAACCCACCGCAAACCCACGGGGGGGCCTGATAGGTTAGCAGTGCGGGGAAAAGGGAATTTACTCTAAACATTGGAAGTTGACCGGGTGTTTGTCCATGATCGTATCGCTTCCTACTTGTGTTGTGGTATTCTAAAACGGGGTGCACAAATACCAGTAGTGCAATAAGTGTACTCCTTAGATTGGGCTAGTCTCGACGCAGGAGAAATAAGTTCTGTGTTTTTCTGACGTCTGCTATAAATATTTTATTCGGTAACTGTAAACAGAGGTTTCCGATAAAATTGTTCCGTGGTGGCGTTGACCAATAGGAGGTGGCGCCTGTTTAATAGCTGATGTTGTCAGGGCTTGTTAAGCTTTGGGGGTGTGGCCTGAAGAAAGGCGCACCGGTTGTATTTTGTAGGACATAGTTGGAAAAACTGTAGGCTTCATGGTTACATTGTTGTGAAGTAGTATTGATACATTGTTGCACGTTCTTACGCTGTGAGGTGTTCATGCAGAGTAGACGCGCTGGGTTAGTTAGCTTGCATGCCGACCCAAAAGTAAATGAATTCTTGTTGCGTCCCTCCCCTACCAGTTTCCACCTGCTAAATCGGAGTGAGCTGTGCTTGCTTGCGGCTTATTGGGAGGTGTCATTAATAGAATATTTACCTATATCGGCACTTAAAGACTTGTTGTTTGCGCTTGCCGTAACCAGAGGTTTAATAATTAAAAAGATGTCTGATATAGAAGATAGCGTGTCTCTGCAAGTCCGGTTGGCGGAGATAGAGCTGGAGAAAGAGAAATTAAAACTGCAGAATGATCTGGAGCGTGACAGTATGAAACAACAACATGAGTTGCAGCTCGCTAAGTTGCAGTTGGAGGAAAATAAATTGTCGCTTGAACGAGATAAACAGCGAGAGTCAGTAAGGTTTCGTGAGTGGCAAGAGACATTGCCCGCTGAGGAACGCACAATGAATGAAAGTTTTTCTGCTGTGTCTAGATCAGAACGAAATTGTGGCCTATCTTCTAACCTTCGTCTAGTTCCAAAATTCAACGAACGTGATCCTGAAACCTTTTTCATTTTGTTTGAACGTTTGGCGAGGAATAGAGAGTGGCCAGATAGTGATCAAATATTAATGTTACAATGTGTGTTAAGCGGAAAGGCTCAGGAAGCGTTTTCCGCCCTGGATACTGAGGTGTCATCTTATGCGCAAGTGAAAGAGGCTGTGCTGAGGGCTTATGAACGTGTTCCCGAGAGTTATAGACAACGCTTTAGGAAATGGAAGAGAGGTGATAAACAGACACACGTGGATTTTGTGAGGGAGTTGGAATCTCACTTTAATCGGTGGTGTAAAGCGTCCCAGGTGGAGACGTTCGATGGGTTATGCGAGTTGGTAATCCTCGAGCAGTTAAGGAATTCGGTCACTGATTCGGTCGCAACCTACCTCAGTGAACGGGCTCCTAAAACTGCTGCTATTGCAGCTGTTTTGGCTGATGACTTCGTATTAACCCATAAAAACAGTTTAACTGGCTCCCGCTTTCAGGGTCAAGAGCAGCGGGATGCTCCTAGATTTAATCGGCGTCCGGGTGTAACTGATAGCGCGCCCCAAATAAGATCTGTTCCCGGTACAAATGGCAAGTATGATGCTTCCCGTATTTGTCATTCGTGTAAAAACCGAGGTCATTGGAAGGGAGAGTGTCCCGTGCACAAAGATGCGAAGTCTGTTCCTGGTGTAACTCCGGTTACTAAATTTGCTGCTTTTGTAGCACATGCGATTAATACACCCAACCCGGCTGTTGTCCATGTGAAGTCGTCCGGTCGACCCTCTTTTGAGAATAACGTTTTGGTAAAAGAGTACACTCCGTTTGTCACTGAAGGCTTTGTCTCTTTGATAGGTAATTCCACTAAATTACCTGTGCATATTCTCCGGGACACAGGAGCTGCCCAGAGTTTTGTGGTGGGAACTGTTCTGCCCTTTTCTTCGCAGTCGGCTACTGGGGACAGCGTGTTGGTCCGTGGTATCGGGTCGATGCAGCTAAATGTTCCGTTGCACTGCGTTAAATTAGAGTCTGATCTCGTCCGGGGCGAGGTAGTGGTTGGAGTTTTGCCTGAGCTGCCCGTGGAAGGTGTTGATGTGATACTGGGAAATGATTTAGCCGGTGCGTTGGTGTGGGGAGAGACCTCTGTGGTGGTTACCCCGAAGCCCACGTGGTCTGGAGAGCTAGACGACCTGGCTAAACGTTACCCTTCGGTGTTTCCGGCGTGTGTAATCACGCGAGCGATGGCCAAAAAGCACCGAGAGTATGGATCAGATCACAGTAAAGAGTTTAGCTTGCTTCCACAAACCTGTGCCCCTGAACCACCACAGGTAAAAGATGAATATTTTCCATTAATTGAGCCATTACTCTTAATTTCTCGCGAGGAAGTGATCGCTGCTCAACAGAGTGATTCTACGCTCCAACCATTATTGACAATGGTTAGCCCTAAGGCTGGTCGAATGGATGCCCCTTCGGGGTATTATTTGAACGATGGTTTATTGGTCCGTAAATGGGGATTTAAAGTAGGTTCCTACCAAGGAGATGACGTTACACAAATTGTAGTGCCCTTGAACTTCAGAGATCTCGTGTTACGCGCCTCGCATGAGAACATAGCTGGTCATTTGGGTGTGAGAAAGACCTACAATAGAATTCTGCGTCAATTCTTTTGGCCACGTTTAAAGCGGGACGTAGCTGCTTTTTGTAAAGCGTGTCATGCTTGTCAGATCTCGGGTAAGGGTAGTAAGAAAATTTGTGCTGCTCCGTTGTATCCCATTCCAGTTGTGGAGAAACCTTTTTCCCATTTGCTTATTGATTGTGTTGGGCCATTGCCGCCTTCACGAGCGGGCCATAAATATTTATTAACCATAATGTGTCAAAGCACCCGTTATCCAGCAGCTTTCCCTCTCCGGTCGATCAAGACGAAGCCTGTTTTAAAAGCTCTGACTAGCTTTATGTCGACATTTGGCATTCCCACAGTGATACAGAGCGACCAGGGCTCCAATTTTATGTCCCGAGTGTTTGCGAGGGTGTTAGCCATTTTAAAAACGACACACAATGTGTCATCCGCGTATCACCCCGAAAGTCAGGGTGCATTGGAACGTTTCCATCGGACTTTAAAGTCAATGTTAAGAACATACTGTGTGGAATTGTCACGCGATTGGGAGGAGGGATTGCCGTGGTTGCTGCTGGCCATTAGAGAAGTGGCACAAGAAAGTACTGGTTTTTCTCCAAATGAGCTGGTATTTGCGCACTCGGTGCGTGGTCCGTTATCCGTGATCGCTGACAATTGGAAAACTAGTGATCCTCCGCCTAATGTAATTGACTATGTAAATGATTTTCGGTTGCGACTGTACCGAGCCTGTAAAACCGCTAGAGACAATATGGTTGTCTCCCAAGACAAAATGAAACGTCTGTTTGATCGCCGCGCTGAAAGTCGTCACTTTCAGCCTGGGGATAAAGTCCTTGCTCTGTTGCCGGTGGTTGGCTCTCCATTTCAAGCCCGGTTCAGTGGACCCTATACCATAGAGAAGTGTGTTTCTGAACGAAACTATTTGATTCGGACTCCGGACAGGAGAAAACGTTTGCAATTATGTCATATTAATTTATTGAAGCCATATGTTTCGTCTACCTGCTCGGCAGTGCCTTGTAAATCGAACACATTTGACCCGTCTGTATATTCTGATTCGGCGGACATGAAGTCTGTACTCTTGGCTGACGTGGTGCGGTTTATTGTGTGTGAATCGCCTCCCCCTGTAAAACAGGAGGATTTTCCGGTCCCGTCTGATTGTGTATTTCAGGGAAGGCTGAATAATTCTGAAATTCTGCAAGAGCTTGAAGCTCAATTTAGCCACCTGCCTTCTGAATATTCTAAAGATATGGTTAATTTAATTGATAATCACAGAAGTTTATTTCCAGACACACCGTCTCACACCACGCTTATTGAGCATGACATCGACGTCGGGGAAAACCCTCCTATCTCCCAACGTTTTTATCGGGTCTCGAATGAAAAGAGAAAGCATATTACTGCCGAGATCGATTACATGCTTGAGAATGGGATAGCTGAATCAACATCGTCCCCATGGTCCAGCCCATGTTTGCTTGTCGCCAAGCCCGATGGAACTTTTAGATTTTGTACGGATTTTCGAAAGGTAAATTCGGTAACGAAGCCTGATCGATATCCACTTCCTCGTATGGAAGATTGTATAGACCAACTTGGAGGTGCGCTATACGTGACAAAATTGGATTTATTAAAAGGCTATTGGCAAGTGCCGCTTACGGCTAGGGCACGGGAGATCTCTGCTTTTATTACACCCGACGGTCTTTTCTCTTATACCATGATGGCTTTCGGTCTGAGGAACGCACCTGCGACCTTCCAGCGCCTGATGAACATTGTAGTGAAAGGTCTGGAGGGCTGCGCGGTGTATTTAGATGACGTGGTCATTTACAGTCAAACTTGGCAGCAGCATGTATTACGCCTCGAAGCTCTCCTCGATCGACTGGTTTCTGCTGGTTTGACTGTCAACCTGGCAAAATGTGAATTTGCCAGGGCGACAGTCACCTACCTAGGAAAGATAGTTGGTCGGGGAGAAGTGCGTCCGGTTCAGGCTAAGGTGGAAGCCATTCTGAACTACCCCATTCCAGCCGACAAAAAAGAACTTATGCGGTTCTTAGGAATGGGTGGATATTATCGTGCGTTTTGTCGTAATTTTTCCACCGTCGTTGCGCCCCTTACAAATCTGTTAGGGAAGAAAGCCCTGTTTATTTGGTCTCCAGAGTGTGGTCGCGCATTTGAGGCCGTTAAACTTTTATTGAGTAATGCTCCTGTTCTCTCTGCTCCGTGTTTTGATCGTCCCTTTAAGATACAGGTTGATGCCAGTGGTGTGGGGGCTGGCGCTGTATTGCTTCAGGAGGGAGAAGATGCTATTGAGCGTCCAGTGTCTTTCTTTTCGAGAAAGTTTAATTCATACCAACTTAATTATTCGGTCATAGAGAAAGAGGCATTGGCGTTGA
Source organism: Ilyophis sp. 1 JC-2022 (assembly GCA_022702515.1). Classification (NCBI taxonomy): domain Eukaryota; kingdom Metazoa; phylum Chordata; class Actinopteri; order Anguilliformes; family Synaphobranchidae; genus Ilyophis; species Ilyophis sp. 1 JC-2022. Next base: position 11,841 of record JAKUDI010000433.1, read on the forward strand.
TCTGGGCACTTCAACATTTTGAAGTCTATGTCGGTGTTGGGACGGAGCCGATTGTAATTTATACAGACCATAATCCGCTGACGTTTTTGCATAATATGCAGAACGCGAATCAGAGGTTAATGCGCTGGAGTTTATTTTTGCAGGGTTACTCGCTCCAGATTCGGCATATACGGGGCCGGGAAAACGTGGTGGCTGACGCGCTCTCCCGGGCGCCTATGCCTTTCATGGCTAATATTTAGTAGGTCAGGTTATTGCTCTTTAGAGTATCAGTATTAGTATACCGTTTAGTATTCCTTGAGCTATGCTGCTGGGTAAGTTAATGTCCTACAGGGTATATTATTGTGTCCTGACTAGCAGTGTTGAGTACTATGGTTGACTATCGTTATTGGAATGTTGTGTATATTGGAATATTTATAGATAAGTTTATTGTATAGGGTAAGAATGTGAAGCATGGTGGTTCCTTGCCTAATTATATGGTGCTGCTTTTGTTACCAAATTGGGTTCTAAGTGGTCTTGAAGCCGGTCCGGACCGGGTCTCCTTTTTGTTGCCGACTTCTTCTCAGGGCCCGAGATGAGTTGGTGTCGAACAGGGAGCCCGGGACGGCTTTGTAATGGCTGGGAGTGTGCTTCTTGTACTTGGGTGTAATGTATTGGTGCATGGGTGACTAATATGCCCGCTGGGGGGTGGAGCTCTTGAAGCCGTGGAGGCTTCGCTTTAAGGGGGGAGGTGTTGCGCCCGCCCCTTATTCCCTGTTCCCCAGGGTGTTTGTCTGTGTTTCTTTCTCTCTCCAGTTTGTCTCTATGATGTAGAGGGGGTGAGGGTGACCCCTGCTGGAGGGGTGGCGTCGGTTCTCTGTCAGGTGAGTGCACCACCTTGATTGGGAAACCGACGCCACCTGTGAAGCCTGGATAAAGAGGCTGCTCCTACACACTAAGATGGCGGCTTCTCTCTCACACATCCAGCAAGGCCTCTCTCGCAAGGCGTTGCGAGACGGGGAGCTTATACCGAACCTTTTTCTATTTAATAAATTATTGTTAAAACGTATGTCCTGTGTGGTCTCCGTTTGTTTATGTCCTGTTTTCCGGCGGGGCGTAACACGACTCTTTTTTTTGATGACAACTGTTTTTGACAACGAAGACTTTTTTTGATGACAACTGTTTTTGACAACGAAGACTTTTTTTTATGATAAATTTTTTTAACGACAACTCTTTTTGACGACGACGACTTTTTTTGATGACGGTGACTCTTTTTGCCGACGACGACTCTTTTTTTGACGATGACAACTCTTTTTGACGACGACGACTCTTTTTGACGACGATGACTTTTTTTGACGATGACAACTTTTTTTGACGACGACAACTTTTTTTGACGACAACTCTTTTTGACGACGACGACTTTTTTTGATGATGACGACTCTTTTTGCCGACGACGACACTTTTTGCCGACGACGACTCTTTTTGACGACGACGACTCTTTTTGACAACGACGACTTTTTTTGATGAAGACAACTCTTTTTGCCGACGACGACTTTTTTTGACGACAACTGTTTTTGACGACGACGACTCTTTTTGCCGACGACAACTCTTTTTGCCGACGACGACTCTTTTTTTGACAACTTTTTTTGACGATGACAACTCTTTTTGACGACGACGACTCTTTTTGACGACGACGACTCTTTTTGACGACGACGACTCTTTTTGACGACGACGAGTTTTTTTGACAACGAAGACTCTTTTTGACAACGACAACTTTTTTTGATGATGACAACTTTTTTTGACGATGACTTTTTTTGACGACAACTCTTTTTGACGACGACGACTCTTTTTGACGATGACGACTTTTTTTGATGACGACGACTCTTTTTTGACGACAACTGTTTTTGACGACGATGACTCTTTTTTTGACAACGATGACTCTTTTTGACAACGAAGACTCTTTTTGACAACGATGACTCTTTTTGACAACGATGACTCTTTTTGACGACGACGACTTTTTTTGATGACGACTCTTTTTGCCGACGAAGACTCTTTTTTTGACGACAACTGTTTTTTACGACGATGACTCTTTTTTGACGACAACTGTTTTTGACAACAACTTTTTTTTTGACGACGACGACTCTTTTTTATATTTTTATATATGGTAACACTTTATTTTGAGTGTCCCATATTGATATCCAACTTCATATCAACTGAATATCAGTTGTGTCAACATAAAGTCAATGAGTTTTAGATTTTCACACTCAACTTGATATAAACTGACAATCAGTTGATTGCTGTCAATTTTAAGTAAACGAGTGTCCAGTTTTGATGACAACTGTTTTTGACGACGACTACTTTTTTTGACAACGAAGACTTTTTTTGATGATAATTTTTTTTAACGACAACTCTTTTTGATGAAGACGATGACTCTTTTTTTGACGACGATGACTCTTTTTGACAACGACAACTCTTTTTGATGATGACGACTCTTTTTTTGATGACAACTGTTTTTGACAACGAAATTTTTTTGATGATAAATTTTTTTAACGACAACTCTTTTTGACGACGACGACTCTTTTTGACGACGACGACTTTTTTTGGGTTAGGGTTAGGTTTAGGGGTATGGTTAGGGTTTTGGTTAGGTTTAGGGGTATTGTTATGGTTTTGGTTAGGGTTAGGTTTAGGGGTATGGTAAGGGTTAGGTTTAGGGGCATGGTTAGGGTTTTGGTTAGGTTTAGGGGCATGGTTAGGGTTTTGGTTAGCGTAAGGTTTAGGGGTATGGTTAGGGTTTTGGTTAGGGTTAGGTTTAGGGGTATGGTTAGGGTTTTGGTTAGGGTCAGGTTTAGGGTTTATGTTAGGGTTAGGTTTAGGGGTATGGTTAGGGTTTTGGTTAGGGTTAGGTTTAGGGGTATGGTTAGGGTTTTGGTTAGGGTTAGGTTTAGGGGTATGGTTAGGGTTTTGGTTAGGGTTAGGTTTAGGGGTATTGTTAGGGTTTTGGTTAGGGTTAGGTTTAGGGGTATGGTTAGGGTTTTGGTTAGGTTTAGGGGTATTGTTAGGGTTTTCGTTAGGGTTAGGTTTAGGGGTATGGTTAGGGTTTTGGTTAGGTTTAGGGGTATGGTTAGGGTTTTTGTTAGGTTTAGGGGTATTGTTAGGGTTTTGGTTATTTTTAGGGCTATTGTTAGGGTTTTGGTTAGGGTTAGGTTTAGGGGTATTGTTAGGGTTTTGGTTAGGGTTAGGTTTAGAAGTATGGTTTTGGTTAGGTTTAGGGGTATTGTTAGGGTTTTGGTTAGGGTTAGGTTTAGGGGTATGGTAAGGGTTAGGTTTAGGGGCTTGGTTAGGGTTCTGGTTAGGTTTAGGGGCATGGTTAGGGTTTTGGTTAGCGTAAGGTTTAGGGGTATGGTTAGGGTTTTGGTTCGGGTTAGGTTTAGGGGTATGGTTAGGGTTTTGGTTAGGGTCAGGTTTAGGGTTTATGTTAGGGTTAGGTTTCGGGGTATGTTTAGGGTTTTGGTTAGGGTTAGGTTTAGGGGTATGGTTAGGGTTTTGGTTAGGGTTAGGTTTAGGGGTATGGTTAGGGTTTTGGTTAGGTTTAGGGGTATGGTTAGGGTTTTGGTTAGGTTCAGGGGTATGGTTAGGGTTTTGGTTAGGTTTAGGGGTATTGTTAGGGTTTTGGTTAGGTTTAGGGGTATTGTTAGGGTTTTGGTTAGGGTTAGGTTTAGGGGTATGGTAAGGGTTAGGTTTAGGGGCATGGTTAGGGTTTTGGTTAGGTTTAGCGGCATGGTTAGGGTTTTGGTTAGCGTAAGGTTTAGGGGTATGGTTAGGGTTTTGGTTAGGGTTAGGTTTAGGGGTATGGTTAGGGTTTTGGTTAGGGTCAGGTTTAGGGTTTATGTTAGGGTTAGGTTTAGGGGTATGGTTAGGGTTTTGGTTAGGGTTAGGTTTAGGGGTATGGTTAGGGTTAGGGTTAGGTTTAGGGGTATGGTTAGGGTTTTGGTTAGGGTCAGGTTTAGTGTTTATGTTAGGGTTAGGTTTAGGGGTATGGTTAGGGTTTTGGTTAGGGTTAGGTTTAGGGGTACGGTTAAGGTTTTGGTTAGGGTTTTGGTTAGGGTTAGATTTAGGGGTATGGTTAGGGTTTTGGTTAGGGTTAGGTTTAGGGGTATGGTTAGGGTTTTGGTAAGGGTTAGGTTTAGGGGTATGGTTAGGGTTTTGGTTAGGTTTAGGGGTATGGTTAGGGTTTTGGTTTGGTTTAGGGCTATTGTTAGGGTTTTGGTTAGGGTTAGGTTTAGGGGTATGGTTAGGGTTTTGGTTAGGTTTAGGGGTATGGTTAGGGTTTTGGTTTGGTTTAGGGCTATTGTTAGGGTTTTGGTTATTTTTAGCGGTATTGTTAGGGTTTTGGTTAGGGTTAGGTTTAGGGGTATGGTTAGGGTTTTGGTTAGGTTTAGGGGTATGGTTAGGGTTTTGGTTAGGTTTAGGGGTATTGTTACGGTTTTGGTTATTTTTAGGGGTATTGGTAGGGTTTTGGTTAGGGTTAGGTTTAGGGGTATTGTTAGGGTTTTGGTTAGGGTTAGGTTTAGGGGTATGGTTAGGGTTTTGGTTAGGTTTAGGGGTATTGTTAGGGTTTTGGTTAGGCTTAGGTTTAGGGGTATGGTAAGGGTTAGGTTTAGGGGCATGGTTAGGGTTTTGGTTAGGTTTAGGGGCATGCTTAGGGTTTTGGTTAGCGTAAGGTTTAGGGGTATGGTTAGGGTTTTGGTTCGGGTTAGGTTTAGGGGTATGGTTAGGGTTTTGGTTAGGGTCAGGTTTAGGGTTTATGTTAGGGTTAGGTTTCGGGGTATGTTTAGGGTTTTGGTTAGGGTTAGGTTTAGGGGTATGGTTAGGGTTTTGGTTAGGGTTAGGTTTAGGGGTATGGTTAGGGTTTTGGTTAGGTTTAGGGGTATGGTTAGGGTTTTGGTTAGGTTCAGGGGTATGGTTAGGGTTTTGGTTAGGTTTAGGGGTATTGTTAGGGTTTTGGTTAGGTTTAGGGGTATTGTTAGGGTTTTGGTTAGGGTTAGGTTTAGGGGTATGGTAAGGGTTAGGTTTAGGGGCATGGTTAGGGTTTTGGTTAGGTTTAGGGGCATGGTTAGGGTTTTGGTTAGCGTAAGGTTTAGGGGTATGGTTAGGGTTTTGGTTAGGGTTAGGTTTAGGGGTATGGTTAGGGTTTTGGTTAGGGTCAGGTTTAGGGTTTATGTTAGGGTTAGGTTTAGGGGTATGGTTAGGGTTTTGGTTAGGGTTAGGTTTAGGGGTATGGTTAGGGTTAGGGTTAGGTTTAGGGGTATGGTTAGGGTTTTGGTTAGGGTCAGGTTTAGTGTTTATGTTAGGGTTAGGTTTAGGGGTATGGTTAGGGTTTTGGTTAGGGTTAGGTTTAGGGGTACGGTTAAGGTTTTGGTTAGGGTTTTGGTTAGGGTTAGATTTAGGGGTATGGTTAGGGTTTTGGTTAGGGTTAGGTTTAGGGGTATGGTTAGGGTTTTGGTAAGGGTTAGGTTTAGGGGTATGGTTAGGGTTTTGGTTAGGGTTAGGTTTAGGGGTATGGTTAGGGTTTTGGTTAGGTTTAGGGGTATTGTTAGGGTTTTGGTTAGGGTTAGGTTTAGGGGTATGGTTAGGGTTTTGGTTAGGTTTAGGGGTATGGTTAGGGTTTTGGTTTGGTTTAGGGCTATTGTTAGGGTTTTGGTTATTTTTAGCGGTATTGTTAGGGTTTTGGTTAGGGTTAGGTTTAGGGGTATGGTTAGGGTTTTGGTTAGGTTTAGGGGTATGGTTAGGGTTTTGGTTAGGTTTAGGGGTATTGTTACGGTTTTGGTTATTTTTAGGGGTATTGGTAGGGTTTTGGTTAGGGTTAGGTTTAGGGGTATTGTTAGGGTTTTGGTTAGGGTTAGGTTTAGGGGTATGGTTAGGGTTTTGGTTAGGTTTAGGGGTATTGTTAGGGTTTTGGTTAGGCTTAGGTTTAGGGGTATGGTAAGGGTTAGGTTTAGGGGCATGGTTAGGGTTTTGGTTAGGTTTAGGGGCATGCTTAGGGTTTTGGTTAGCGTAAGGTTTAGGGGTATGGTAGGGTTTTGGTTAGGGTTAAGTTTAGGGGTATGGTTAGGGTTTTGGTTAGGGTCAGGTTTAGGGTTTATGTTAGGGTTAGGTTTAGGGGTATGTTTAGGGTTTTGGTTAGGGTTAGGTTTAGGGGTATGGTTAGGGTTTTGGTTAGGTTTAGGGGTATTGTTAGGGTTTTGGTTTAGGGGTATGGTAAGGGTTAGGTTTAGGGGCATGGTTAGGGTTTTGGTTAGGTTTAGGGGCATAGTTAGGGTTTTGGTTAGCGTAAGGTTAAGGGGTATGGTTAGGGTTTTGGTTAGGTTTAGGGGTGTGGTTAGGGTTAGGGTTAGGGTTAGGGTTAGGGTTAGGGTTAGGGGTATTGTTAGGGTTTTGGTTAGGTTTAGGGGTATGGTTATGGTTATGGTTATGGTTATGGTTATGGTTATGGTTAGGGTTAGGGTTAGGGTTAGGGTTAGGGTTATGGTTATGGTTATGGTTATGGTTATGGTTAGGGTTATGGTTAGGGTTAGGGTTATGGTTAGGGTTAGGGTTAGGGTTAGGGTTAGGGTTAGGGTTAGGGTTAGGGTTAGGGTTAGGGTTAGGGTTAGGGTTAGGGTTAGGGTTAGGGTTAGGGTTAGGGTTAGGGTTAGGGTTAGGGTTAGGGTTAGGGTTAGGGTTAGGGTTAGGGTTAGGGTTTAGGGTTAGGGTTAGGGTTAGGGTTAGGGTTAGGGTTAGGGTTAGGGTTAGGGTTAGGGTTAGGGTTAGGGTTTAGGGTTTAGGGTTAGGGTTAGGGTTAGGGTTAGGGTTAGGGTTAGGGTTAGGGTTAGGGTTAGGGTTAGGGTTAGGGTTAGGGTTAGGGTTAGGGTTAGGGTTAGGGTTAGGGTTAGGGTTAGGGTTAGGGTTAGGGTTAGGGTTAGGGTTAGGGTTAGGGTTAGGGTTAGGGTTAGGGTTAGGGTTAGGGTTAGGGTTAGGGTTAGGGTTAGGGTTAGGGTTAGGGTTAGGGTTAGGGTTAGGGTTAGGGTTAGGGTTAGGGTTAGGGTTAGGGTTAGGGTTAGGGTTAGGGGGCGGCCCTAATCCGCTGGGATAAAACCTTGGACTTCAAGGTTGGAATGCGTGGCATCCTGGCACAGAGTGCGTAAAATGAACCCTTCGGGGCGGTTAGGGACCCGTCTAGATCACAGCATGGAACGCCGTTGCACCACACCCATGCATTGCCGACGGGCGGGCCTAACCGTGGGTCCAGTGACGGAAGTCGGACTTTGAGGCTACGTTTCGCAGAGGTCTTCTGGCCCCTGTGAGTGAACCGTAGGGTCCCCAGAGATGGTGCTCATATCCCCGTGTCCGGGAGAGTCTCTTCTTTCCAATGAGCCCACTCCCGAGTCTGTGGTCCTAAAGGCGGCTATTTGTGCACGTCAAACGTGGCCGAAAGAAAAAAACTTGTGCGCTTATCATTTCCAGCGGCTTTGCGAGGTCCCGGTAAAAGTTTCGTTTTTATAGCGCTTTTATTTAAGCTCAAGCTACGGAACGCGCGGTCGAATCGGGCCGAATTTGGTATCCACACGTTCAGGAGACTCTCCCCGAACGAAGTAGACTATTCCCGAGTCTGTGTTCCGATCGTGAGTCTGGCGATAAACGAACAACTGGCGCCCGCGAGGGACTCTTGCAATTCGGGTCAAAACTGCTTTTTGAGGTGGTGCGTTCGAACGCGCGGTCCAATCGGGCCGAATTTGATACCGACGCCTTCAGGGGAGTCTCCCGGTTCGAACGAGCACCCAGGCTTGGCTGTAAGACGCTCGGGGGTCCCGCTATAAGCCAAAACGTCCGCGGGTGACCAGTTGTCCTGGAGCTCCGAAACCTCGCGGTCCAATCGGGCCGAGTTTGGTACCGACGCCTTCAGGGGAGTCTCCCGGTTCGAACGAGCCTATTTACTCGGCTGTGGGACGCTCGGGCGTCACGCTATAAGCGAAAACGTCGAACAACTGCTCAACCGCCAGTGACTCTGAAGAAATTCTGGAAAAAAGTGCGCGCTTATAATTTCCAGCGGCTTCGCGAGGTCCCGGTAAAAGTTCCGTTTTCATAGCGCTTTTATTTAAGCTCAAGCTACGGAACGCGCGGTCGAATCGGGTCGAATTTGGTATCCACACGTTCAGGAGACTCTCCCCGAACGAAGTAGACTATTCCCGAGTCTGTGTTCCGATCGTGAGTCCGGCGATGAACGAACAACTGGCGCCCGCGAGGGACTCTTGAAATTCTGGGGAAAAAACTGCTTTGTGAGCTCCAGCTCCAGAACCGTAGGTCCCCCGGTGGTAGGACCGGTGTCCCTGCACTCAGGACGGTGCCCCGGACGCAACGAGACCAGACCCAGGAGCGTGGCCGAACGTGGGGCTCCGCAGCACCCCCGAATGTATGCGTTTTTTCGGATTTGCGCATGGAGACCGGGTATACTTTGGGTCCCAGCTCCAGAACCGTAGGTCCCCCGGTGGTAGGACCGGTGTCCCTGCACTCAGGACGGGGCCCCGGAGGCAACGAGACCAGACCCAGGAGCGTGGCCGAACGTGGGGCTCCGCAGCACCCCCGAATGTATGCGTTTTTTCGGATTTGCGCATGGAGACCGGGTATACTTTGGGTCCCAGCTCCAGAACCGTAGGTCCCCCGGTGGTAGGACCGGTGTCCCTGCACTCAGGACGGGGCCCCGGAGGCAACGAGACCAGACCCAGGAGCGTGGCCGAACGTGGGGCTCCGCAGCACCCCCGAATGTATGCGTTTTTTTCGGATTTGCGCATGGAGACCGGGTATACTTTGGGTCCCAGCTCCAGAACCGTAGGTCCCCCGGTGGTAGGACCGGTGTCCCTGCACTCAGGACGGGGCCCCGGAGGCAAGGAGCCCAGCCTCAGAATCGTGGCCCAAAGTGGGGCTACGCAGCACCCCCGAATGTATGGATTTTTGGGGTCTCGCGCATGGAGACCGGGTATACTTTGGGTCCCAGCGAGAGAACCGTAGGGCCCCCAGAGATGGTGCTTATATTGCCGTGTCCGGGGGAGTCGGTTCTTTCCAACGAGCCCACCCGTGGGCCTGTGGTCCCAAAGGGGGCTATTTGTGCACGTCAAACGTGGTCGAAAGAAAAAAAGTCTGCAGTTTAAATTTTCAGCCGGTTCGTGAGCTTCCGTTAAGTTTCGTTTTCTGAGCGCTTTTATTTCAGCACCAGCTCGCGATCGCGCGGTCCAATCCGGCCGAATTTGGTATCCACACGTTCAGGAGACTCTCCCCGAACGAAGTAGACTATTCCCGAGTCTGTGTTCCGATCGTGAGTCCGGCGATAAACGAACAACTGGGCCCGCGAGGGACTCTTGAAATTCGGGGAAAAGACTGCTTTTTGAGGTGGTGCGTTCGAACGCGCGGTCCAATCGGGCCGACTTTGGTACCGACGCCTTCAGGGGAGTCTCCCGGTTCGAACGAGCATACAGGCTTGGCTGTGCGACGCTCGGTGGTCACGCTATAAGCCAAAACGTCCGCCAAAACCTAAGCGAACAACTGGTCACCCACGCAGGGAAACTGCTTTGTGAGCTCCAGCTCCAGAACGCGCGGTCCAATCGGACCGAATTTGGTATCCACGCGTTCAGGGGAGTCTCCTGTAACTAACTAGCCAATTTACTCGGCTGTGCGACGCTCGGAGGTCACGCTATAAGCCAAAACGTCCGCCAAAACCTAAGCGAACAACTGGTCACCCACGCAGGGAAACTGCTTTGTGAGCTACAGCTCCAGAACGCGCGGTCCAATCGGACCGAATTTGGTATCCACGCGTTCAGGGGAGTCTCCTGTAACTAACTAGCCAATTTACTCGGCTGTGCGACGCTCGGAGGTCCCGCTATAAGCGAAAACGTCTGCGGGTGACCAGTTGTCCTGGAGCTCCTTTGCAGAGGCTCACTACGTAGAATGTGTGTCCGAGAATGTGTGCTTCTTCCCGGCCCGAGTGGTGAGCAACGAGCCGCTAAAAGACCCAGGACAACTGGTCACCCGCACTGGACTCTGAAGAAATTCTGGAAAGAAACTGCTTTTTGAGCTCCAGCTCCTGATCGCGCGGTCCAATCTGGACATATTTGGTACCTACGCGTTCAGGGGAGTCTCCTGGAACGAATTATCCTATTTACTCGGCTGTGCAACGGTCGGAGGTCACGCTATAAGCCAAAACGTCTGCGGGTGACCAGTTGTTGCGGGGTGGGCACTTAGAAGAAATTCTGAAATAAAATGCTTTTTGAGCTCCAGCTCCTGATCGCGCGGTCCGAATAACGTGAAACACTGGTGACCCACTGGCGAACACTTAGCAATAAGCCGGCACTTAGAAAAAATCCGAAAAAATGTCGGAATAAAAAGTGACACGTGGTCTGCAAATCCGGTTTTTCGTTGCATTGGAGTGAACGGGCCGCGGTGCAGGGTACCCAGAGGGGTACAGGCGTATATATAGGAGAGAGTTCTTTTTGACTAAGGCTACATTCTTGGATTAATGTAGCCCACTTTAGAGCTCCATTAAAAAAACATTTTCTCCCCTTTGCCAAACTGGAGCCTCTTATCCGAAGGGGACAAAGTCGCAATGTAGCCCAGTTTTGAGCACCACGATAATGCGACTTTCTCCGTTACAACAAATATGGACGAGGCCATATAAGAAGGGGAAAACTCGCATTGTAGCCCGGTTTTGAGCACCATGATAATGCGAATTTCTCCATTATCAGAAATATGGACGAGGCCATATAAGAGCGGAAAAACTCGCATTGTAGCCCGGTTTTGAGCACCATGATAATGCGAATTTCTCCATTATCAGAAATATGGACGAGGCCATATAAGAGCGGAAAAACTCGCATTGTAGCCCGGTTTTGAGCACCATGATAATGCGAATTTCACCATTATCACAAATATGGACGAGGCCATATAAGAGCGGAAAAACTCGCATTGTAGCCCGGTTTTGAGCACCATGATAATGCGAATTTCTCCATTATCAGAAATATGGACGAGGCCATATAAGAGGGGGAAAACTCGCATTGTAGCCCCGTTTTGAGCTCCATGATAATGCGAATTTCTGCATTATAACAAAGATGGAAGTCCCCATCCAAGAGGGGAAACTTCGGAGCTCAGCCCCGTTTTGTGCACCCTGGACAAGTGCGCTCGCAACGCTGATTGGCTGGTACGTTATTCGCCGTTTTAACCAGCTGGAAGTCCCCATCCCCGGGGGGAGAGTTTGGCAGAGCTCAGGCCGGTTGTGTGCACCTTGGAGCGGGGGGTGCACACTCGCTAGTTGGATGAATTGATATCTCATAGGCGGCCCTGTCAAGGGCCCTGACAGGGGCGCGTATGAGATATCAGTTCATCCAGCTAGCTCAATGAGAGCACGATTTTGGCCGATTTTGTGCAACCCTGGCAAGGTGCACTTGTACTCTGTTTTAACCGGCTGGGGAAAACCTCGCAGTGCAGCCTGGTTTCGAGCTCCAGGAGAAAACGACTTTCTCCCTTGCTGGAGGTTTCTATCTGAGGGGGGAAACCTTGCAGCGCAGCCCAGTTTTGAGCTCCATGGCGAACCCCTCTCGCTCCTTTGACTGACTGGATGTCATAACCCGCCCTGTCAGGGCCCTCATGCGCTGGGCTTCCCGGCGTATGCGTGAGTGGTTCCTGGCCCCCGGGTTCGTTCCTCGTGGGGCGGGTAATAGCCCGCATTGACCGGCCTAACGACGATGCGTTGGCCGGCCGGCCTGCCGGCTCTCCTTTGCCCCCGCAGAGACCGAGTGAAACCGAGACGCCCCGCAAACCTTCCGAAGCGGCCCCACCACAGCCCTGCACGGCGGGGCGAGGGAAGGAAGGCGCGAGCAGCCGGTTCATGGGGTCCGCTCGGCCCCTGGACCACACGCTGCTTTGCCCTGCCCTACCCGGTAAGCCCCGTCCCCGGCTGGAAACATTGTTTCTCCAGTGTACGTAGACGTGCACGATACGCTGTTCTGCAGTGAGACGTGTTCACACCATTATGCCTCCTTGGAGGCTCCCGGGGCCGCCTCCCTACCCTTACCTCAGGGGCCCCGGGGCGGGCTATCCAGGAGCCCGATTCCACGCAAACTATACTCTCACTCAAGGGCGGCTACCTGGTTGATCCTGCCAGTAAAGCATATGCTTGTCTGAATTGTTGGCGACACAAGACAAGTATTAAAAAATCATGTGTTTGACACCTCGAACGCACTTTTCTGGCCTGGCTTCTGCCCCCGGCTAGGCCTGTGTGTGGTTCGCATTGCTATCGATCGGGAACTCTCTCCCTCTCGAGGGGGAGGGCCCGCGTTTGGGGTTTTGTCGCAGGGGGAAGAGGTTACTTCCGGAGACCGGGTTCTCCGGCCCTCCGGTTTGTGCCTCGAAACCCTTCGTCCCCCTAAATACAGACCGTCTCGCTGCGTAGGGGAAAAATAGGGTTTTCGCCCAGCGCCGTCCACCTCCTCCCCCGTCAAGGGGAGCGGTGCCTTACTCGCTCGACGAGCGCGGCTGCCTGATCAGCGGTGGTTTTACCATTCGCGCTGCCCGTGTCTCGGCCGAGGGTGGTTTTGAACCGTTGCGAGGGCGGCTCCGGCCCGTGGCCAATCCCCTCCCTTATGTCCCGTCCGCAGTCTGAGACCAAGCGTCCGAGAGCGGGCGGCAGGCCTCCAACCCTTGGTGGGCCTCTGCGCGCCTCAACCGTTCTTCCTGTCTGCAACCTCTGATCAGACACGGCCGACCCGCTGTCGGAGGGCTGTTGGCCAGGAGGGGTTCTTTAGGACCGGGCCCGTCCGTTTCTCTCTCCCCTTGATCCCGGTGGCGGGGGTCCTGGGGGGAGTTTAGCGGCGGTGCCCCGGGCCTTCGATCCCTTTCTGTTCCTCTCCCTCCGGTCGGCGGCGGCGGTGATGACTCTGGACGCGGGCGCATGAATGACACGGCCGAGCTGCTTGTCGGTGGGCTGTTGGGCAGGAGGGGTCTGGAGACCCGGGCCCGTCGATTCTCCCCTTACCCTCCCACCGGGGTCAGAGGGGTTTGAGCCGGCGGTGCCCCGGGACTTCTCTCCCTTTCCGTTCTTCTCCCCCGGCAGGTCAGGAGGACCGGGCCCATTGATTCCCCCATCTTGCCCTCGCACCGGGGTTTAAGGAGGGGTCGAGACGGCGGTGCCCCGCGACTTCTCTCTCTCTCCGAACCAAGGGGTATCAGACGATGTGTTGACACAGACTGCGATTTCTGCCCAGTGCTCTGAATGTCAATGTGAAGAAATTCAATCAAGTGTGGGTAAACTGCAAGACTAACTAACTACTCTATGACCCTCGCGAGAGGAAAACTAAATGAATGAACGAGAGAGATTCCTATTGTCCCTACCTACGATCAGGGGTAGAAGATGGGCGGATAGTGTTTCTTCTGCTGACTGGGGCCCCGGTCTCGGAGGTTTCCTTCAAACCCATCGTCGCCCCTAAAGTCAGACGGCTAGGACGGGCTGCCCCACCCTCCTCCTCCCAGAGGCTGTCTGCAAAATGTGACCGAGTTTAAAGCTGTGTTCCCTGGGCAGACGTGGTGGTTTGGACCCCACCACGCGCACGACACGCACCCGGAGGTCGCACACTTAAAGCTGGACACTATTTTTTTAGCCTTGTGGGGGTGACCAGTTGTTCTGGAGCTCCTGAGCCGGGGGCTGCCGGGAAAAAGTGTCAGAGTTTAAAGCTGCGTTCCCTGGGTCCCGACCTACCACGTGCACCACGCGCACCCGGGGGTCCCACACTTAAAGCCGGACACTATTTCCCGGCAGCACGCGCCTTAAGAGCTCCAGACAACTGGTCACCCCCAGAAGCTGTCGGGGGGTGACCAGTTGTCTGGAGCTCTTAAAGCGCGGGCTGGCTTGAATAGTGTCCAGGTTTAAGAGTGGGCTCCCTGGGGTGGGGTGGTGCGCAAGGTGGGTGTGGAGCCTGGAGGAACTGGGGGTGACCAGTTGTCTGGAGCTCTTAAAGCGCGGGCTGGCTTGAATAGTGTCCAGGTTTAAGAGTGGGCTCCCTGGGGTGGGGTGGTGCGCAAGGTGGGTGTGGAGCCTGGAGGAACTGGGGGTGACCAGTTGTCTGGAGCTCTTAAAGCGCGGGCTGGCTTGAATAGTGTCCAGGTTTAAGAGTGGGCTCCCTGGGGTGGGGTGGTGCGCAAGGTGGGTGTGGAGCCTGGAGGAACTGGGGGTGACCAGTTGTCTGGAGCTCTTAAAGCGCGGGCTGGCTTGAATAGTGTCCAGGTTTAAGAGTGGGCTCCCTGGGGTGGGGTGGTGCGCAAGGTGGGTGTGGAGCCTGGAGGAACTGGGGGTGACCAGTTGTCTGGAGCTCTTAAAGCGCGGGCTGGCTTGAATAGTGTCCAGGTTTAAGAGTGGGCTCCCTGGGGTGGGGTGGTGCGCAAGGTGGGTGTGGAGCCTGGAGGAACTGGGGGTGACCAGTTGTCTGGAGCTCTTAAAGCGCGGGCTGGCTTGAATAGTGTCCAGGTTTAAGAGTGGGCTCCCTGGGGTGGGGTGGTGCGCAAGGTGGGTGTGGAGCCTGGAGGAACTGGGGGTGACCAGTTGTCTGGAGCTCTTAAAGCGCGGGCTGGCTTGAATAGTGTCCAGGTTTAAGAGTGGGCTCCCTGGGGTGGGGTGGTGCGCAAGGTGGGGTGTGGAGCCTGGAGGTACTGGTCTGGAGCTCCTGAGGGGGGGCTGCCTGTAAATAGTGTCCAGGTTTAAGGGTGGGTTCCCTGGGGTGGGGTGGTGCGCAAGGTGGGGTGTGGAGCCTGGAGGTACTGGTCTGGAGCTCCTGAGGGGGGGCTGCCTGTAAATAGTGTCCAGGTTTAAGGGTGGGCTCCCTGGGGTGTGGTGGTGCGCAAGGTGGGGTGTGGAGCCTGGAGGTACTGGTCTGGAGCTCCTGAGGGGGGGCTGCCTGTAAATAGTGTCCAGGTTTAAGGGTGGGTTCCCTGGGGTGTGGTGGTGCGCAAGGTGGGTGTGGAGCCTGGAGGTACTGGTCTGGAGCTCCTGAGGGGGGGCTGCCTGTAAATAGTGTCCAGGTTTAAGGGTGGGCTCCCTGGGGTGTGGTGGTGCGCAAGGTGGGGTGTGGAGCCTGGAGGTACTGGTCTGGAGCTCCTGAGGGGGGGCTGCCTGTAAATAGTGTCCAGGTTTAAGGGTGGGCTCCCTGGGGTGTGGTGGTGCGCAAGGTGGGGTGTGGAGCCTGGAGGTACTGGTCTGGAGCTCCTGAGGGGGGGCTGCCTGTAAATAGTGTCCAGGTTTAAGGGTGGGTTCCCTGGGGTGTGGTGGTGCGCAAGGTGGGTGTGGAGCCTGGAGGTACTGGTCTGGAGCTGCCTGTAAATAGTGTCCAGGTTTAAGGGTGGGTTCCCTGGGGTGGGGTGGTGCACAAGGTGGGTCTTTGGACCAGCATAAAAGAGTGGTATTTGTGCCCCCACAAGAGAACCATAAAACCATTAGATCCCCGTGTCCAGGAGAGTCCCATCTTTCGAAGGAGCCCACCCGCAGACTTGTGCCCCGAAATGGGGCTTCTGGACAGGGGCAATCATGTGCATTTATAGCACTCTTTTCTGGGGTGACTCAGTGTAGTCTGGGCCCTAGCCAGAGAACCATGGGGCCCCCAGAGATGGTGCTCATATCAGCGTGTCCAGGAGAGTCCCTTGTTAACAGAGAGCCCAGCCCCAGACTTGTGGCCCGAAATGGGGCTTCTGGACAGGGGCAATCATGTGCATTTATAGCACTCTTTTCTGGGGTGACTCAGTGTAGTCTGGGCCCTAGCCAGAGAACCATGGGGCCCCCAGAGATGGTGCTCATATCAGCGTGTCCAGGAGAGTCCCATCTTTCGAATGAGCCCAGCCCCAGACTTGTAGTCCAAAAGCAGGCTTCTGTACAAGGGCAAACATGTGCATTTGGACCCCTCTTTCAATTGGGCTCCCAGGGAGCCTTCTGAAAGCGGAGGTTTTCTGGCCCCTGTGAGTGAACCGTAAGGCCCCCAGACATGGGACCGATGTCCCTGTACTCAGGACGGTGGTCTGGAGACACTGAGCCTACTCCCAGACTTGTAGCCTGAAGGCAGGCTTCAGGACATGGGCAAACATGTGCATTTGTAGCACACTTTTCTGGGGGTGACTCAGTGTAGTCTGGGCCCTAGCGAGAGAACCATGGGGCCCCCAGAGATGGTGCTTAGATCAGCGTGTCCAGGAGAGTCCCATCTTTCGAATGAGCCCAGCCCCAGACTTGTAGTCCAAAAGCAGGCTTCTGTACAAGGGCAAACATGTGCATTTATAGCACTCTTTTCTGGGGTGACTCAGTGTAGTCTGGGCCCTAGCCAGAGAACCATGGGGCCCCCAGAGATGGTGCTCATATCAGCGTGTCCAGGAGAGTCCCATCTTTCGAATGAGCCCAGCCCCAGACTTGTAGTCCAAAAGCAGGCTTCTGTACAAGGGCAAACATGTGCATTTGGACCCCTCTTTCAATTGGGCTCCCAGGGAGCCTTCTGAAAGCGGAGGTTTTCTGGCCCCTGTGAGTGAACCGTAAGGCCCCCAGACATGGGACCGATGTCCCTGTACTCAGGACGGTGGTCTGGAGACACTGAGCCTACTCCCAGACTTGTAGCCTGAAGGCAGGCTTCAGGACATGGGCAAACATGTGCATTTGTAGCACACTTTTCTGGGGGTGACTCAGTGTAGTCTGGGCCCTAGCGAGAGAACCATGGGGCCCCCAGAGATGGTGCTTAGATCAGCGTGTCCAGGAGAGTCCCATCTTTCGAATGAGCCCAGCCCCAGACTTGTAGTCCAAAAGCAGGCTTCTGTACAAGGGCAAACATGTGCATTTATAGCACTCTTTTCTGGGGTGACTCAGTGTAGTCTGGGCCCTAGCCAGAGAACCATGGGGCCCCCAGAGATGGTGCTCATATCAGCGTGTCCAGGAGAGTCCCATCTTTCGAATGAGCCCAGCCCCAGACTTGTAGTCCAAAAGCAGGCTTCTGTACAAGGGCAAACATGTGCATTTGGACCCCTCTTTCAATTGGGCTCCCAGGGAGCCTTCTGAAAGCGGAGGTTTTCTGGCCCCTGTGAGTGAACCGTAAGGCCCCCAGACATGGGACCGATGTCCCTGTACTCAGGACGGTGGTCTGGAGACACTGAGCCTACTCCCAGACTTGTAGCCTGAAGGCAGGCTTCAGGACATGGGCAAACATGTGCATTTGTAGCACACTTTTCTGGGGGTGACTCAGTGTAGTCTGGGCCCTAGCGAGAGAACCATGGGGCCCCCAGAGATGTTGCTTAGATCAGCGTGTCCAGGAGAGTCCCATCTTTCGAATGAGCCCAGCCCCAGACTTGTAGTCCAAAAGCAGGCTTCTGTACAAGGGCAAACATGTGCATTTATAGCACTCTTTTCTGGGGTGACTCAGTGTAGTCTGGGCCCTAGCCAGAGAACCATGGGGCCCCCAGAGATGGTGCTCATATCAGCGTGTCCAGGAGAGTCCCATCTTTCGAATGAGCCCAGCCCCAGACTTGTAGTCCAAAAGCAGGCTTCTGTACAAGGGCAAACATGTGCATTTGGACCCCTCTTTCAATTGGGCTCCCAGGGAGCCTTCTGAAAGCGGAGGTTTTCTGGCCCCTGTGAGTGAACCGTAAGGCCCCCAGACATGGGACCGATGTCCCTGTACTCAGGACGGTGGTCTGGAGACACTGAGCCTACTCCCAGACTTGTAGCCTGAAGGCAGGCTTCAGGACATGGGCAAACATGTGCATTTGTAGCACACTTTTCTGGGGGTGACTCAGTGTAGTCTGGGCCCTAGCGAGAGAACCATGGGGCCCCCAGAGATGGTGCTTAGATCAGCGTGTCCAGGAGAGTCCCATCTTTCGAATGAGCCCAGCCCCAGACTTGTAGTCCAAAAGCAGGCTTCTGTACAAGGGCAAACATGTGCATTTATAGCACTCTTTTCTGGGGTGACTCAGTGTAGTCTGGGCCCTAGCCAGAGAACCATGGGGCCCCCAGAGATGGTGCTCATATCAGCGTGTCCAGGAGAGTCCCATCTTTCGAATGAGCCCAGCCCCAGACTTGTAGTCCAAAAGCAGGCTTCTGTACAAGGGCAAACATGTGCATTTGGACCCCTCTTTCAATTGGGCTCCCAGGGAGCCTTCTGAAAGCGGAGGTTTTCTGGCCCCTGTGAGTGAACCGTAAGGCCCCCAGACATGGGACCGATGTCGCTGTACTCAGGACGGTGGTCTGGAGACAATGAGCCTACTCCCAGACTTGTAGCCTGAAGGCAGGCTTCAGGACATGGGCAAACATGTGCATTTGTAGCACACTTTTCTGGGGGTGACTCAGTGTAGTCTGGGCCCTAGCGAGAGAACCATGGGGCCCCCAGAGATGGTGCTTAGATCAGCGTGTCCAGGAGAGTCCCATCTTTCGAATGAGCCCAGCCCCAGACTTGTAGTCCAAAAGCAGGCTTCTGTACAAGGGCAAACATGTGCATTTATAGCACTCTTTTCTGGGGTGACTCAGTGTAGTCTGGGCCCTAGCCAGAGAACCATGGGGCCCCCAGAGATGGTGCTCATATCAGCGTGTCCAGGAGAGTCCCATCTTTCGAATGAGCCCAGCCCCAGACTTGTAGTCCAAAAGCAGGCTTCTGTACAAGGGCAAACATGTGCATTTGGACCCCTCTTTCAATTGGGCTCCCAGGGAGCCTTCTGAAAGCGGAGGTTTTCTGGCCCCTGTGAGTGAACCGTAAGGCCCCCAGACATGGGACCGATGTCCCTGTACTCAGGACGGTGGTCTGGAGACAATGAGCCTACTCCCAGACTTGTAGCCTGAAGGCAGGCTTCAGGACATGGGCAAACATGTGCATTTGTAGCACACTTTTCTGGGGGTGACTCAGTGTAGTCTGGGCCCTAGCGAGAGAACCATGGGGCCCCCAGAGATGCTGCTTATATCAGCGTGTCCAGGAGAGTCCCTTGTTAACAGAGAGCCCAGCCCCAGACTTGTGGCCCAAAAGCAGGCTTCAGGACATGGGCAAACATGTGCATTTTGACCCCTCTTCCACTCTGATGAGTTGGGAGCCTTCTGAAACTGGAGGTTTTCTGGCCCCTGTGAGTGAACCATGGGGGCCCCAGACTTGGGACCGGTGTCTCTGCACTCAGGGCGGTGGTCTGGAGACAATGGGCCTACTCCCACACTTGTAGCCTGAAGTGCAGCTTCAGGACAGGGGCAAACATGTGCAATTATAGCACTCTTTTCTGGGGTGACTCAGTGTAGTCTGGGCCCTAGCGAGAGAACCATGGGGCCCCCAGAGATGGTGCTCATATCAGCCTGTCCAGGAGAGTCCCTTGTTAACAGAGAGCCCAGCCCCAGACTTGTGGCCCAAAAGCAGGCTTCAGGACATGGGCAAACATGTGCATTTTGACGCCTCTTCCACTTTGATGACTTTGGAGCCTTCTGAAACTGGAGGTTTTCTGGCCCCTGTGAGTGAACCATGGGGCCCCCAGAGATGGGACCGGTGTCTCTGCACTCAGGGCGGTGGTCTGGAGACAATGGGCCTACTCCCACACTTGTAGCCTGAAGTGCAGCTTCAGGACAGGGGCAAACATGTGCAATTATAGCACTCTTTTCTGGGGTGACTCAGTGTAGTCTGGGCCCTAGCGAGAGAACCATGGGGCCCCCAGAGATGCTGCTCATATCAGCGTGTCCAGGAGAGTCCCTTGTTAACAGAGAGCCCAGCCCCAGACTTGTGGCCCAAAAGCAGGCTTCAGGACATGGGCAAACATGTGCATTTTGACCCCTCTTCCACTCTGATGAGTTGGGAGCCTTCTGAAACTGGAGGTTTTCTGGCCCCTGTGAGTGAACCATGGGGGCCCCAGACATGGGACCGGTGTCTCTGCACTCAGGGCGGTGGTCTGGAGACAATGGGCCTACTCCCACACTTGTAGCCTGAAGTGGAGCTTCAGGACAGGGGCAAACATGTGCATTTATAGCACTCTTTTCTGGGGTGACTCAGTGTAGTCTGGGCCCTAGCGAGAGAACCATGGGGCCCCCAGAGATGATGCTCATATCAGCGTGTCCAGGAGAGTCCCTTGTTAACAGAGAGCCCAGCCCCAGACTTGTGGCCCAAAAGCAGGCTTCAGGACATGGGCAAACATGTGCATTTTGACGCCTCTTCCACTTTGATGACTTTGGAGCCTTCTGAAACTGGAGGTTTTCTGGCCCCTGTGAGTGAACCATGGGGCCCCCAGAGATGGGACCGGTGTCTCTGCACTCAGGGCGGTGGTCTGGAGACAATGGGCCTACTCCCAGACTTGTAGCCTGAAGTGGAGCTTCAGGACAGGGGCAAACATGTGCATTTATAGCACTCTTTTCTGGGGTGACTCAGTGTAGTCTGGGCCCTAGCGAGAGAACCATGGGGCCCCCAGAGATGGTGCTCATATCAGCGTGTCCAGGAGAGTCCCTTGTTAACAGAGAGCCCAGCACCAGACTTGTGGCCCAAAAGCAGGCTTCAGGACATGGGCAAACATGTGCATTTTGACGCCTCTTCCACTTTGATGACTTTGGAGCCTTCTGAAACTGGAGGTTTTCTGGCCCCTGTGAGTGAACCATGGGGCCCCCAGAGATGGGACCGGTGTCTCTGCACTCAGGGCGGTGGTCTGGAGACAATGGGCCTACTCCCAGACTTTTAGCCTCAAGTGGAGCTTCAGGACAGGGGCAAACATGTGCACTTATAGCACTATTTTCTGGGGTGACTCAGTGTAGTCTGGGCCCTAGTGAGAGAACCATGGGGCCCCCAGAGATGATGCTCATATCAGCGTGTCCAGGAGAGGCCCTTGTTAACAGAGAGCCCAGCCCCAGACTTGTGGCCCAAAAGCAGGCTTCAGGACATGGGCAAACATGTGCATTTTGACCCCTCTTCCACTCTGATGAGTTGGGAGCCTTCTGAAACTGGAGGTTTTCTGGCCCCTGTGAGTGAACCATGGGGCCCCCAGACATGGGACCGGTGTCTCTGCACTCAGGGCGGTGGTCTGGAGACAATGGGCCTACTCCCAGACTTGTAGCCTCAAGTGGAGCTTCAGGACAGGGGCAAACATGTGCACTTATAGCACTATTTTCTGGGGTGACTCAGTGTAGTCTGGGCCCTAGTGAGAGAACCATGGGGCCCCCAGAGATGGTGCTTATATCAGCATGTCCAGGAGAGTCCCTTGTTAACAGAGAGCCCAGCCCCAGACTTGTGGCCCAAAGGCAGGCTTCACTACAAGGGCAAACATGTGCATTTTTACCCCTCTTCCACTCTGATGAGTTGGGAGCCTTCTGAAACTGGAGGTTTTCTGGCCCCTGTGAGTGAACCATGGGGCCCCCAGACATGGGACTGGTGTCTCTGCACTCAGGGCGGTGGTCTGGAGACAATGGGCCTACTCCCAGACTTGTAGCCTCAAGTGGAGCTTCAGGACAGGGGCAAACATGTGCACTTATAGCACTATTTTCTGGGGTGACTCAGTGTAGTCTGGGCCCTAGTGAGAGAACCATGGGGCCCCCAGAGATGGTGCTCATATCAGCGTGTCCAGGAGAGGCCCTTGTTAACAGAGAGCCCAGCCCCAGACTTGTGGCCCAAAAGCAGGCTTCAGGACATGGGCAAACATGTGCATTTTGACCCCTCTTCCACTCTGTTGAGTTGGGAGCCTTCTGAAACTGGAGGTTTTCTGGCCCCTGTGAGTGAACCATGGGGCCCCCAGACATGGGACCGGTGTCTCTGCACTCAGGGCGGTGGTCTGGAGACAATGGGCCTACTCCCAGACTTGTAGCCTCAAGTGGAGCTTCAGGACAGGGGCAAACATGTGCACTTATAGCACTATTTTCTGGGGTGACTCAGTGTAGTCTGGGCCCTAGTGAGAGAACCATGGGGCCCCCAGAGATGGTGCTTATATCAGCATGTCCAGGAGAGTCCCTTGTTAACAGAGAGCCCAGCCCCAGACTTGTGGCCCAAAGGCAGGCTTCACTACAAGGGCAAACATGTGCATTTTTACCCCTCTTCCACTCTGATGAGTTGGGAGCCTTCTGAAACTGGAGGTTTTCTGGCCCCTGTGAGTGAACCATGGGGCCCCCAGACATGGGACTGGTGTCTCTGCACTCAGGGCGGTGGTCTGGAGACAATGGGCCTACTCCCAGACTTGTAGCCTCAAGTGGAGCTTCAGGACAGGGGCAAACATGTGCACTTATAGCACTATTTTCTGGGGTGACTCAGTGTAGTCTGGGCCCTAGTGAGAGAACCATGGGGCCCCCAGAGATGGTGCTCATATCAGCGTGTCCAGGAGAGGCCCTTGTTAACAGAGAGCCCAGCCCCAGACTTGTGGCCCAAAAGCAGGCTTCAGGACATGGGCAAACATGTGCATTTTGACCCCTCTTCCACTCTGTTGAGTTGGGAGCCTTCTGAAACTGGAGGTTTTCTGGCCCCTGTGAGTGAACCATGGGGCCCCCAGACATGGGACCGGTGTCTCTGCACTCAGGGCGGTGGTCTGGAGACAATGGGCCTACTCCCAGACTTGTAGCCTCAAGTGGAGCTTCAGGACAGGGGCAAACATGTGCACTTATAGCACTATTTTCTGGGGTGACTCAGTGTAGTCTGGGCCCTAGTGAGAGAACCATGGGGCCCCCAGAGATGGTGCTTATATCAGCATGTCCAGGAGAGTCCCTTGTTAACAGAGAGCCCAGCCCCAGACTTGTGGCCCAAAGGCAGGCTTCACTACAAGGGCAAACATGTGCATTTTGACCCCTCTTCCACTCTGATGAGTTGGGAGCCTTCTGAAACTGGAGGTTTTCTGGCCCCTGTGAGTGAACCATGGGGCCCCCAGACATGGGACCGGTGTCTCTGCACTCAGGGCGGTGGTCTGGAGACAATGGGCCTACTCCCAGACTTGTAGCCTCAAGTGGAGCTTCAGGACAGGGGCAAACATGTGCACTTATAGCACTATTTTCTGGGGTGACTCAGTGTAGTCTGGGCCCTAGTGAGAGAACCATGGGGCCCCCAGAGATGGTGCTTATATCAGCATGTCCAGGAGAGTCCCTTGTTAACAGAGAGCCCAGCCCCAGACTTGTGGCCCAAAGGCAGGCTTCACTACAAGGGCAAACATGTGCATTTTTACCCCTCTTCCACTCTGATGAGTTGGGAGCCTTCTGAAACTGGAGGTTTTCTGGCCCCTGTGAGTGAACCATGGGGCCCCCAGACATGGGACCGGTGTCTCTGCACTCAGGGCGGTGGTCTGGAGACAATGGGCCTACTGCCAGACTTTTAGCCTCAAGTGGAGCTTCAGGACAGGGGCAAACATGTGCATTTTTGGGGTCTCGCTTCTCGGGGACTCAGTGTAGTCCGGGCCCTGGCGACTTAACCATGGGGCCCCCGGTGACGGGACCTATGTCACCGTGTCCGGGGCAGTGGTCCGGAGACAATGAGCCTACTCCCAGACTTGTAGACTCAAGTGGAGCTTCAGGACAGGGGCAAACATGTGCATTTTTGGGGTCTCGCTTCTCGGGGACTCAGTGTAGTCCGGGCCCTGGCGACTTAACCATGGGGCCCCCGGTGACGGGACCTATGTCACCGTGTCCGGGGCAGTGGTCCGGAGACAATGAGCCTACTCCCAGCCTTGTAGCCTGAAGGCAGGCTTCAGGACAGGGGCAAACATGTGCATTTTTGGGGTCTCGCTTCTCGGGGACTCAGTGTAGTCCGGGCCCTGGCGACTTAACCATGGGGCCCCCGGTGACGGGACCTATGTCACCGTGTCCGGGGCAGTGGTCCGGAGACAGTGAGCCTACTCCCAGCCTTGTAGCCTGAAGGCAGGCTTCAGGACAGGGGCAAACATGTGCATTTTTGGGGTCTCGCTTCTCGGGGACTCAGTGTAGTCCGGGCCCTAGGGAGTTAACCATGGGGCCCCCGGTGACGGGACCTATGTCACCGTGTCCGGGGCAGTGGTCCGGAGACAAGGAGCCTACTCCCAGCCTTGTAGCCTGAAGGCAGGCTTCAGGACAGGGGCAAACATGTGTATTTTTGGGGTCTCGCTTCTCGGGGACTCAGTGTAGTCCGGGCCCTGGCGACTTAACCATGGGGCCCCCAGAGATGTTGCTTATATCAGCGTGTCCAGCAGAGTCCCCTCTTTCGAAACAGCACAGCCCCAGCCTTGTAACCCGAAACGGAGCTTCAGGACAGGGGCAAACATGTGCATTTTTGGGGTCTCGCTTCTCGGGGACTCAGTGTAGTCCGGACCCTAGCGAGTTAACCATGGGGCTCCCGGAGACGGGACCTATGTCACCGTGTCCGGGGCAGTGGTCCGGAGACAATGAGCCTTGTCCCAGACTTGTAGCCTGAAGACAGGCTTCAGGACAGGGGAAAACATGTGCATTTTTGGGGTCTCGCTTCTCGGGGACTCAGTGTAGTCCGGGCCCTGGCGACTTAACCATGGGGCCCCCGGTGACGGGACCTATGTCACCGTGTCCGGGGCAGTGGTCCGGAGACAATGAGCCTACTCCCAGCCTTGTAGCCTGAAGGCAGGCTTCAGGACAGGGGCAAACATGTGCATTTTTGGGGTCTCGCTTCTCGGGGACTCAGTGTAGTCCGGGCCCTAGGGAGTTAACCATGGGGCTCCCGGTGACGGGACCTATGTCACCGTGTCCGGGGCAGTGGTCCGGAGACAAGGAGCCTACTCCCAGCCTTGTAGCCTGAAGGCAGGCTTCAGGACAGGGGCAAACATGTGTATTTTTGGGGTCTCGCTTCTCGGGGACTCAGTGTAGTCCGGGCCCTGGCGACTTAACCATGGGGCCCCCAGAGATGTTGCTTATATCAGCGTGTCCAGCAGAGTCCCCTCTTTCGAAACAGCACAGCCCCAGACTTGTAACCCGAAACGGAGCTTCAGGACAGGGGCAAACATGTGCATTTTTGGGGTCTCGCTTCTCGGGGACTCAGTGTAGTCCGGACCCTAGCGAGTTAACCATGGGGCTCCCGGAGACGGGACCTATGTCACCGTGTCCGGGGCAGTGGTCCGGAGACAATGAGCCTTGTCCCAGACTTGTAGCCTGAAGACAGGCTTCAGGACAGGGGAAAACATGTGCATTTTTGGGGTCTCGCTTCTCGGGGACTCAGTGTAGTCCGGGCCCTAGCGAGTTAACCATGGGGCCCCCAGAGATGGTGCTTATATCAGCGTGTTCACGAGAGTCCCATCTTTCCAACGAGCCCACGACCAGATTTTTAGCCAGAAAGGGAGCTGCAGGACAGGGGAAAACATGTGCATTTTTGGGGTCTCGCTTCTCGGGGACTCAGTGTAGTCCGGGCCCTAGCGAGTTAACCATGGGGCCGCCAGAGATGGTGCTTATATCAGCGTGTTCAGGAGAGTCCCATCTTTCCAAGGAGCCCACGATCAGATTTTTAGCCAGAAAGGGAGCTTCAGGACAGGGGCAAACATGTGCATTTTTGGGGTCTCGCTTCTCGGGGACTCAGTGTAGTCCGGACCCTAGCGAGTTAACCATGGGGCCCCCAGAGATGGTGCTTATATCAGCGTGTTCAGGAGAGTCCCATCTTTCCAACGAGCCCACGACCAGATTTTTAGCCAGAAAGGGAGCTTCAGGACAGGGGCAAACATGTGCATTTGTAGCCCTCATTTCTTGGGGACTCAGTGTAGTCCGGGCCCTAGCGAGTTAACCATGGGGTCCCCAGTGATGTTGCTTATATTAACGTGTCCAGGAGAGGCCCATCTTTCCAAAGAGCCCACGGCCAGATTTTTAGCCTGAAAGGGAGCTTCAGGACAGGGGCAAACATGTGCATTTATAGCCCTCTTTTCTGGGGCACTCAGTGTAATCTGGGCCCTAGCGAGAGAACCATGGGGCTCCCAGAGATGCTGCTCATATCCCCGTGTCCGGAAGAGTCTCTTCTTTCCAATGAGCCCACTGCCGATTCTGTGGTCCCAAAGGGGGCTTCAGGACATGGGGAAACGTGTTCAATTTCAGTTAATGTGCTTTTTGAGCGGTGTGTCTCTGCCTCCATCTTGTGGACTTTCTGGGATTTGCGCCTGCAGGGAATCGGTGCATCTACTAATGGAGGTTTTCTTGCTCCCACGAGTGAACCATAAGGCCGCCAGAGATGGGACCAGTGTCGCTGCACTCAGGGCGGTGCCCCGGAGGCTAGGAGCCAAACCCCAGACTTGTGGCCTGAAAGCGAGCTTCAGGACATGGGCAAACATGTGCATTTTTGGGTCTCGGGTGGGGGGGGGGGGACTCGGTGTATTCTGGGCCCCAGCGAGAGAACCGTAGGGCCGGCAGAGATGCTGCTTATATCCCCGTGTCCAGGAGAGTCCCCTCTTTCCATCAAGCCCACCCCGGAATCTGTGGTCGAAAAGCGAGGTATACTTTGCCACTCAAACGTGGCCGAAAGACAAATAGCTCCGGAACCGGTGCTCCAATCTGGCCTAATTTGGTACCCACGCATTCAGGAGAGGGCCTTCTTTCCAAGGAGCCTACGACCAGATTTTTTGCCCGAAAGGGAGCTTCAGGACAGGGGCAAACGTGTTCAATTTCAGTTCAGGTGCTTTTTGAGCGGTGTCTCTCTGCCTCCATCGTGTGGACTTTCTGGGACTTGCGCCTGCAGGGAATCGGTGCATCTACAACTGGAGGTTTTCTTGCCCCCACGAGTGAACCATAAGGCCGCCAGAGATGGGACCAGTGTCCCTGCACTCAGGGCGGGGGTCCGGAGGCTAGGAGCCAAACCCCAGACTTGTAGCTTCAGTACAAGGGCAAACATGTGCATTTTTGGGGTCTCGCTTCTCGGGCACTCAGTGTAGTCCGGGCCCTAGCGAGAGAACCATGGGGCCCCCAGAGATGGTGCTTATATGCCCGTGTCCAGGAGAGTCCCATCTTTCGAATGAGCCCAGCCCCAGACTTGTAGCCCAAAAGCAGGCTTCTGTACAAGGGCAAACATGTGCATTTTTGGGGTCTCGCTTCTCGGGGACTCAGTGTAGTCCAGGCCCTAGCGAGAGAACCATGGGACCCCCAGAGATGCTGCTTATATCAGCGTGTCCAGGAGAGTCCCATCTTTCGAATGAGCCCAGCCCCAGACTTGTGGCCCAAAGGCAGGCTTCTGTACAAGGGCAAACATGTGCATTTTGACACCTCTTCCACTTTGATGAGTTGGGAGCCTTCTGAAACCGGAGGTTTTCTGGCCCCTGTGAGTGAACCGTAAGGCCCCCAGACATGGGACCGGTGTCTCTGCACTCAGGGCGGTGGTCTGGAGACAATGGGCCTACTCCCAGACTTGTAGCCTGAAGTGGAGCTTCTGGACAGGGGCAATCATGTGCATTTATAGCACTATTTTCTGGGGTGACTCAGTGTAGTCTGGGCCCTAGCGAGAGAACCATGGGGCCCCCAGAGATGCTGCTTATATCAGCGTGTCCAGGAGAGTCCCTTGTTAACAGAGAGCCCAGCCCCAGACTTGTGGCCCAAAGGCAGGCTTCTGTACAAGGGCAAACATGTGCATTTTGACACCTCTTTCAATTGGGCTCCCAGGGAGCCTTCTGAAAGCGGAGGTTTTCTGGCCCCTGTGAGTGAACCGTAAGGTGGCCAGCGGCGGGGCCAGTGTCCCTGCACTCAGAGCGGGGGTCCGGAGGTAAGGAGTCCAGCCCCAGCACTGTGGCTCAAAAGGGGTCTCCGTGACACCCCTGAATGTATGGGCATTTTGCGTCTCGGGCCTTGGGGACTCAGTGTAGCCTGGGCCCTAGCGAGAGAACCATGGGGCCCCCAGAGATGATGCTCATATCAGCGTGTCCAGGAGAGTCTGTTCTTTCCAACGAGCCCACCCCCGGGCCTGTGGTCCCAAAGGCGGCTATTTGTGCACGTGAAACGTGGCCGAAAGAAAAAAAAGTGCGCGCTTATAATTTCAGGCGGCTTCGCGAGGTCCCGGTAAAAGTTTCGTTTTCATAGCGCTTTTCTTTCATCTCCAGCTCACGAACGCGCGGTCCAATCGGGCTGAATTTGGTATCCACACGTTCAGGAGACTCTCCCCGAACGAAGTAGACTATTCCCGAGTCTGTGTTCCGATCGTGAGTCCGGCGATAAATGAACAACTGGCGCCCGCGAGGGACTCTTTAAATTCGTGTAAAAACTGCTTTTTGAGGTGGTGCGTTCGAACGCGCGGTCCAATCGGGCCTAATTTGGTACCGACGCCTTCAGGGGAGTCTCCCGGAACGAACGAGCATATGGGCTTGGCTGTGCGACGCCCGGAGGTCCCGCTATCAGCGAAAACGTCCGCGGGAGACCAGTTGTCCTGCAGCTCCCGATCCCGCGGTCCAATCGTGCCCACCCTGGTACCGACGCGTTCAGGGGAGTCTCCTGGAACGAACGAGCCTATGTACTCGGCTGTGGGACTCTCGGAGGTCACGCAATAAGCGAAAACGTCGAACAACTGCTCAACCGCCAGTGACTCTGAAGAAATTCTGGAAAAAAACACTGCGCTTATAATTTCCAGTCGGTTCGTGAGGTCCCGGTAAAATTTCTTTCATCTCCAGCTCACGAACGCGCGGTCCAATCGGGTCGAATTTGGTATCCACACGTTCAGGAGACTCTCCCCGAACGAAGTAGACTATTCCCGAGTCTGTGTTCCGATCGTGAGTCCGGTTCGAAGTAGCCTATTTACTCGGCTGTGCGACGCTCGGGGGTCACGCAGTAAGCGACAACCGGTGAATTGCAGTGAATGGGCCGGGGTACAGAGTACCCAGAGGGGTAAGAATGAGGTCTTTATGACCCGGGTCCAAGAGGGGCGGAACTTCTGGCTGCCTGCCTAGTGTGTATGACTGAATTCCGGATTCTGGCCGGACCTTTTTTGAGGTGCACACCTGAGTGAACAGGTGCGCGTTCGTTGGGGGAGGTACCTCCTTTCCACCATGCAGCCATGAGCGAGCAGATGCACAGACTATGCCCGGTGTGTTTTCTCCGCTTTGGTAACATTTCCAGGCATCTTATCAGGGTCCACGGCCTGAACGACGAAAGGGAGCGAAAGCTGACTATTGCCCAGAAGAGCGGCCGCTATAGCGGCAATTTAAGGTGCCCCCAATCGACACTTTGCTCCACGAGGGCCTTCGCTAGGCTCGATAAGCACCTCCGAAAACGACATTCACTGCAGGTACTCCAGCCTGAAAATACCATTTAGCCTGCCGGTGCTCGTCCGTGCTCTGCTCACAGTGTATTGCACACAGGGGGAAGCGTTCGTCCAGGCAATGAAGCGGGCAAGAAGTGCGGCGATTGCGGAGGAGTTGGTCAAAATTAAAAAGGAGAAGCTGGAGAGCATGGACACGGCTGCGAGCGGCAGCAAGGAACGGAGCAGCTCCTGTGGGGTCCACGGGGCGAGGTGCCACGCGGGACGGAGCTTAAGGAAACGCCGGCGCATGGTGGAAAAACTGACCGCGGAGGTGAACGAGCTTAAAGATAAATTGGAACAGCTCACAACAGAGGCAAAGCCTGCCTCGCCCTCCGGCCCGCCGGCGCAAAAAACTCCCATGCCGCAGGGAGAAAAGCTGCTGCTGCAGCAGCCGGCGGCGGCGGGGGCAGCGGCGGCGGCGGGGGCAGAGGACACCTTGTACCTCCTGATGGAGAATTTCAGGGTGTCCTTGATCAACCAAACCATGAGCCAGAAATATTTGGAGAACATAAAGCAGCAGGTCAGCCACGTGCAAAAGTGGGTGCTATTCATGTGGGGCAAGCCCGGGGACATAGGTGCTTCTCTCCTGTTCCTGGGTGACATGCTAAAGCTCCAGGCGTAAGTACCCCCGCACAAACAGCCTCAAACAGCCTCAAACAGCCTCGGTCCCCGGACCTCCCTCTCCCTCTCTAACGGGTTTGTCTGTCTCTCTCCCTCCCCCCTTCTCAGGTGGCTGAACAGCCTGGGCAAAACTGGCCTGTGTCCATCGTCGCAGCGGCACTATTTACTGGATGTGGGCCGGTTCCTGGAGTTCCTGGCCACATCCAGCTTCCCCAGAATGCGCTTGTCCCAGCGCAGCATGAGAGCGGTCTCAGACAAGCTGAAATCGTGGATAAAGGGCCTCAGAGCAGCCATATGTATCCAGCGGCAGGATGCTAAGACCAAAAAGAGCGGTGCGTGTGTGTGTGTGCGTGTGTGTGCGCACTTTTTACTCGAGCAGGGAACCTCATAACCCGGGATACTTTGGGCCCCAGCGAGAGAACCCTAGGTCTCCCAGAGATGGTGCTTATGTCCCCGTGTTCGGGAGAGGCCCACCTTTCCAACGAGCCCACCCCCGGGCCTGTGGTCCCAAAGGCGGCTATTTGGCCGAAAGAAAAAAAGTCTGCAGTTTAAATTTCCCGGTAAAAATTTCGTTTTCTGAGCGCTATTCTTTCAGCACCAGCTCTCGAACGCGCCGTCCAATCTGGTCGAATTTGGTATCGACACGTTCAGGAGACTCTCCCCGAACGAAGTAGACTATTCCCGAGTCTGTGTTCCGTTCGTGAGTCCGGCGATAAACGAACAACTGGACCGCGAACGTGTCTGTTTTCTGGCCGAACAATATAACTGACTTATGCCCTGTGTGTGTGTGTGTGTGTGTGTGTGTGTGTGTGTGTGTGTGTGTGTGCACTTTTTACCCGAGCAGGGAACCTCATTCCCAGCGAGCAGCTGCTGGAGTTTCAGGACAAGGCCCGCGCCAGGCTACCATCGGCCCTGGTTGAACTGAAAAGTATGCCCAGGAGCGGGGCAAAGCTCAAACTGTGTGTCGGCCTCTTAGTGGGTATCATGGCAGTGAACACTGGCCACCGGAAGGGTGTCTTTGTGAACATGAATGCCGACGATGTCGCTGCAGCGCAGATGTGCGGCGACACGGCCGTGATCAGTGTGAGTAGCGGGGCGGGGGGAGGCTGCTTGACAGCCCGGGGGAGTGACCAGTTGTCCGGGTGTGTGTTAGGGTGACTCATCCACCATCTCTCCCGCCTTCTCTTCCCCGCAGGTCTCTGCACATAAGACGGCCGCGGCGTTCGGCAAGGCTAACGTGTCCCTGGGGGAGACAGACTTGAGAAGTCTGCAGCTTTTTGCGGACCTGAGAAACACCCTGCCCGGCTATGAGATAGCCCCAACCAGGCTGTTCTTCGATGGGAGGGGAGGGGAGATGAGGAAAATGGGGGAGTACTTCACCCATGTGTGGAGAGGTCTCAACCTGGACGGTGCTCCCACCATCACCGATGTCAGAACCGCCCTCTCCACCTATGTAAGTGAGGGGGGCGACCGGGACAAAAGCGGCAAAGCTATGTGCCTCCCCACCCCGGTTTGTGTGCGTTCACTCTAAGATTCGTACTTCCCTTGTCTCCCTCTCCATTCAGACCGATAAATCCCTTGAGCCCAAAGACAGGGAGAGCGTCGCCAACGCCATGTGTCACGACGTAGCCACTGCCAAGCGGTTCTACGTGACGCAGACAACCCCGGCCGAAGCGGCGGAGAACCGCAAGAGAATCCTTCTCTCTTTGACCAGTAATGCCAACACGATCGAGGTGGACAGTGAGAGCAGTGACGAGGCGCAGCGGCGGAGGAGCACGCAGTCCACGGTGTCCTCTGGGGATTGGTCCGACGATGACAGCCATGAAGACAGTGCCACCACCGACATGTCGTCGGGGACGGAGAGCGACTCTCCAGCCCCCGTTTAAAGTGTGTGCATTGTGGCTTTACTGTTTAAATAAAGTGTGCTTTTTAACGAGAATCATGGTGTGGAGGTCTTTTCTTGGGCGGTTGTGTACCCGGTTAGGGCAGGTCTCTTGTGGCCGCCGAATTAGGGTTAGGGGGCGGCCCTAATCCGCTGGGATAAAACCTTGGACTTCAAGGTTGGAATGCGTGGCATCCTGGCACAGAGTGCGTAAAATGAACCCTTCGGGGCGGTTAGGGACCCGTCTAGATCACAGCATGGAACGCCGTTGCACCACACCCATGCATTGCCGACGGGGGCGCCTAACCGTGTGTCCAGTGACGGAAGTCGTACTTCCATCCGGGGACTTTGAGGCTAAATTTCGCAGAGGCCCCTGTGGTCTTCTGGCCCGTGCGAGAGAACCGTAAGGCGGGCAGCGGCGGGGCCAGTGTCGCTGCACTCAGGGTGGTGGTACGGAGGCAACGAGACTAACGGCAGAACCCTGGTCCAAAGTGGGGCTCCCCAGCACCCCAGAATGTATGGGTTTTTTGGGTCTGAGGCCGGGGGGACACAGTATACTTTTGACCCCTGTGAGTGAACCGTAGGGCCCACGGAGATGTGACCGGTGTCCCTGCACTCAGGGCGGGGGTCCAGAGCCAATGAGCCCACCCTCAGAACTGTGGGCCGAAAGGCGGCTCCGCTGCACCCCAGAATGTATGGATTTTTGGGGTCTGGGTCCTGGGGACATGGGATACTTTGGCCCCCAGCGAGAGAAGCCTAGGTCCCACAAAGATGGTGCTTATGTCCCCGTGTTCGGGAGAGTCCCACCTTTCCAACGAGCCCACCCCCGGGCCTGTGGTCCCAAAGGCGGCTATTTGTGCACGTCAAACGTGGCCGAAAGAAAAAAAGTCTGCCGTTTAAATTTCCAGCCGCTTCGTGAGGCTCCGCCCCCGCCTTGGTTTCGGTTTCAAAGCGCTTTTCTTTCACCTCCAGCTCGGGAACGGCCGGTCCAATCGGGCCGAATTTGGTATCGACACGTTCAGGAGACTCTCCCCGAACGAAGTAGACTATTCCCGAGTCTGTGTTCCGTTCGTGAGTCCGGCGATAAGCGAACAACTGGTCACCGGCGATGGACTCTGAAGAAATTCTGAAAGAAAAAGTTTTTGAGCTCCAGCTAACGATCCCGCGGTCCAATCTGGCCGAATTTGGTACCGACGCGTTCAGGAGAGTCTCCCCTAACTAAACAGCCTATGGACTCGGCTGTGGGACCCTCGGTGGTCCCGCTACAAGTGAAAACGTCCGCGCGACACCAGTTGTCCTTGAGCTCCCGAACGCGCGGTCCAATCTGCCCGAATTCGGTACCGACGTGTTCGGGAGAGTCTCCCGGTTCCAACGAGCCCAGGTAGCCGGCTGTGGGACCCTCGGTGGTCCCGCTATAAGTGAAAACGTCCGCGGGTGACCAGTTGTCCTGGAGCTCCACAGCCGAGGCCGGAGTACCGAGCAATGTGTGTCCGAGAATGTGTGTCTTCTTCCCAGCCCGAGTGTGGAGGAAAGAGTCGGTGAAAGCTCCAGAACAACTGGTCACCCGCTGGGGACTTTGAAATTTTTCTAAAAGAAAACTGCTTTTTGAGCTCCAGTTCGGGAACGCCTGGTCCAATCGGGCCGGTTCCGGTACCGTCATGTCCGGGAGAGCCTCCCGGTTCCAACGAGCCCAGGTAGCCGGCTGTGAGATGCTCAGGGGCCCGGCTATGAGCCAAAACGTCCGCGGGTGACCAGTTGTCCTTGGGGTCCAGGGCCGAGGCGTACTACCGAGCAATGTGTCCGAAAAAGACGCGCTGCTTCCCAGCCCGAGTGTGGAGGAAAGAGTCGGTGAAAGCTCCAGAACAACTGGTCACCCGCTGGGGACTTTGAAATTTTTCTAAAAGAAAACTGCTTTTTGAGCTCCAGTTCGGGAACGCCTGGTCCAATCGGGCCGGTTCCGGTACCGTCATGTCCGGGAGAGCCTCCCGGTTCCAACGAGCCCAGGTAGCCGGCTGTGAGATGCTCAGGGGCCCGGCTATGAGCCAAAACGTCCGCGGGTGACCAGTTGTCCTTGGGGTCCAGGGCCGAGGCGTACTACCGAGCAATGTGTGTCCGAAAAAGACGCGCTGCTTCCCAGCCCGAGTGTGGAGGAAAGAGTCGGTGAAAGCTCCAGAACAACTGGTCATCCGCTGGGGACTTTGAAATTTTTCTAAAAGAAAACTGCTTTTTGAGCTCCAGTTCGGGAACGCCTGGTCCAATCGGGCCGGTTCCGGTACCGGCATGTCCGGGAGAGCCTCCCGGTTCCAACGAGCCCAGGTAGCCGGCTGTGGGATGCTCAGGGGCCCGGCTATGAGCCAAAACGTCCGCGGGTGACCAGTTGTCCTGGAGCTCCACAGCCGAGGCCGGAGTACCGAGCAATGTGTGTCCGAGAATGTGTGTCTTCTTCCCAGCCCGAGTGTGGAGGAAAGAGTCGGTGAAAGCTCCAGAACAACTGGTCATCCGCTGGGGACTTTGAAATTTTTCTAAAAGAAAACTGCTTTTTGAGCTCCAGTTCGGGAACGCCTGGTCCAATCGGGCCGGTTCCGGTACCGGCATGTCCGGGAGAGCCTCCCGGTTCCAACGAGCCCAGGTAGCCGGCTGTGGGATGCTCAGGGGCCCGGCTATGAGCCAAAACGTCCGCGGGTGACCAGTTGTCCTGGAGCTCCACAGCCGAGGCCGGAGTACCGAGCAATGTGTGTCCGAGAATGTGTGTCTTCTTCCCAGCCCGAGTGTGGAGGAAAGAGTCGGTGAAAGCTCCAGAACAACTGGTCATCCGCTGGGGACTTTGAAATTTTTCTAAAAGAAAACTGCTTTTTGAGCTCCAGTTCGGGAACGCCTGGTCCAATCGGGCCGGTTCCGGTACCGGCATGTCCGGGAGAGCCTCCCGGTTCCAACGAGCCCAGGTAGCCGGCTGTGGGATGCTCAGGGGCCCGGCTATGAGCCAAAACGTCCGCGGGTGACCAGTTGTCCTGGAGCTCCACAGCCGAGGCCGGAGTACCGAGCAATGTGTGTCCGAGAATGTGTGTCTTCTTCCCAGCCCGAGTGTGGAGGAAAGAGTCGGTGAAAGCTCCAGAACAACTGGTCATCCGCTGGGGACTTTGAAATTTTTCTAAAAGAAAACTGCTTTTTGAGCTCCAGTTCGGGAACGCCTGGTCCAATCGGGCCGGTTCCGGTACCGGCATGTCCGGGAGAGCCTCCCGGTTCCAACGAGCCCAGGTAGCCGGCTGTGGGATGCTCAGGGGCCCGGCTATGAGCCAAAACGTCCGCGGGTGACCAGTTGTCCTGGAGCTCCACAGCCGAGGCCGGAGTACCGAGCAATGTGTGTCCGAGAATGTGTGTCTTCTTCCCAGCCCGAGTGTGGAGGAAAGAGTCGGTGAAAGCTCCAGAACAACTGGTCACCCGCTGGGGACTTTGAAATTTTTCTTAAAAAAACTGCTTTTTGAGCTCCAGTTCGGGAACGCCTGGTCCAATCGAGCCGGTTCCGGTACCGTCGTGTCCGGGAGAGCCTCCCGGTTCCAACGAGCCCAGGTAGCCGGCTGTGGGACGTTCAGGGGTCCCGCTATAAGCCAAAACGTCCGCGGGTGACCAGTTGTCCAGAGCTGGGCACTTAGAAAAATAACGGGACATATTTTTTTCATTCCCGAATAAAATCTTCTGTGGGTGACCAGTTGTCGTGAACAACTGGTCACCCACAGGTGAGCACTTAGAAAAAAGTGGGCACTTAGAAAAAATCCGAAAAAATTTCGGGAAAAAAAGTGACTCGAGGTCCGCAAATCGGGATTTTCATTGCATTGGAGTGAATGGGCCGCGGTACAGGGTACCCAGAGGGGTACAGGCGTATAGATAGGAGAGAGGTCTGTGAGAACCGGAGAGGCATGCTGACCGTTATGTAGCCCACTTTTGAGCTCCAGGAGAAAACGATTTTCTCCCTTGCTGGAGGTTTCTATCTGAGGGGGGAAATCTCGCAGCGCAGCCCGGTTTCGAGCTCCAGGAGAAAACGACTTTCTCCCTTGCTGGAGGTTTCTATCCCAGGGGGGAAACCTCGCAGCGCAGCCCGGTTTCGAGCTCCAGGAGAAAACGACTTTCTCCCTTGCTGGAGGTTTATATCCAAGGGGGGAAACCTCGCAGCGCAGCCCGGTTTCGAGCTCCAGGAGAAAACGACTTTCTCCCTTGCTGGAGGTTTATATCCAAGGGGGGAAACCTCGCAGCGCAGCCCGGTTTCGAGCTCCAGGAGAAAACGACTTTCTCCCTTGCTGGAGGTTTCTATCCGAGGGGGGATTCCTCGCAGCGTAGCCCGGTTTTGAGCACCTTGGGGCGGGGTGCACACTCACCGTTCTCCCGGCTTATGTGTGAGTGGTTCCTGGCTCCGCGCCTTGGGAGAACGGTCTCTCGCTACCCTGACGGAACCGATGTTCACACTCGCCCAGGCGGGGCACCTCGTGCTCCGTTTTAACTGGATGAAAGTCCCGTTAGACGGACGGGGGAATTTGGGCAGGAGGGGTTGTGGAGAACCGGGCCCGTCGCTTCACTTCTCTGACTCTGGTGGGAGGGTCAGGGGAGAGTGAGCGGCGGTGCCCCGGGACTTCTCTCCCGTTCTGTTCCTCTCCCTCCCGCTCGTCGTCGGTCGGCTGAATTCATGGATAAACGAACGAGATTCCCATTGGCCGTCCAGCCCGATCTACACTCGCCCTGGCTTGGGCACCGTGCGCTCCGTTTTAACCGGGTGAAAGTCCCCTTACACGGACGGGGGAATTTCGCAAGTCAGATCCGATTGTGTGCACCTTTGTGGCGGGGTGCACACTCACTACCTTGATGAACTGATATCTCATACGCGCCCCTGTCAGGGCCCTCACGCGCTGGGTTCTCCCGGCTTATGTGTGAGTGGTTCCTGGCTCCGCGCCTTGGGAGAACGGTCTCTCGCTACCCTGACGGAACCGATGTTCACACTCGCCCAGGCTGGGCACCTCGGGCTCCGTTTTAACCGGATGAAAGTCCCCTTACACGGACGGGGGAATTTCGCAAGTCAGATCCGATTTTGTGCACCTTTGAGGGGGCGTGCACACGCGCCCAGGCGGGGCACCGTGCGCTCCGTTGAACCGGCTTGAAAGTCCCTATGCACGGGGGGAGAGTTTAACAGAGCTCAGGCCGGTTGTGTGCACCTTGAGGTGGGGTGCACACACACACTCACATGCACTCACTGAGTTTGACCGACTGGATATCAAAACCCGCCCTGTCAGGGCCCTCACGCGCCGGGCTTCCCGGCGTATGCGTGAGTGGTTCCTGGCCCCCGGGTTTGTTCCTCGTGGGGCAGGTAATAGCCCGCATGGACCGGCCTTCCGACGGTGCGTCGGCCGGCCTGCTGGCCCCCGCCTTTGCCCCCGCAGAGACCGAGTGAGACCGAGACGCCCCGCAAACCTTCCGAAGCGGCCCGACCACAGCCCTGCGGGGCGGGGCGAGGGAAGGAAGGCGCGAGCAGCCGGTTCAGGGTTCTTCCAGGCCTCTGGACCACACGCTGCTTTGCCCTGCCCTACCCGGTAAGCCCCGTCCCCGGCTGGAAACAACGTTTCTCCGGTGCTCCTAACCACGCACGACACGCTGTTCTGCAGCGACACGTGAAACCCACTCCCGGGGCCGCCTCCCTCCCCTTACCTCAGGGGCCCCGTGCGGGCTATCCAGCAGCCCGATTCCGCCCAAACTATACTCTCTATCAAGGGCGGCTACCTGGTTGATCCTGCCAGTAAGCATATGCTTGTCTGAGTGGTCGGTGACAGACAACTCTGCCCGGTACCTAGGGTTTTCGCCCAGCGCCGTCCACCTCCTCCCTTTCAGGGAACGGGTGTGTACACACCGCTCGAAAGGCACGGCTGACGGTGGCTTTGCCACTTGCGCTGACCGCGTTTATCCGAGGGTGGCTCCGGCCTGTTGCGAGGGCGGCTCCGGCCCGTGGCGAATCCCCTCCCTTATGTCCCCTCCGCTGACCGAGAGAAACAAGGAGCCTGAGCCCGAGACCGAGCGAGCGGCAGGCCGCCAACACCAACGTCAAACCTTGGTGGGCCTCTGCGCGCCTCGACCGTTCTTCCGGCGGCAACCTCAGATCAGACGTGGCCGAGCCGCTGTCGGAGGGCTGTTGGGCAGGAGGGGTCTGGAGGACCGGGCCCGTCGATTCCCCCCTTTCCCTGCCCCACCGGGGTTATAGGGGTGCGAGCGGCGGTGCCCCGGGACTTCTCTCCCGTTCTGTTCCTCTCCCTCCGCTCGTCGTCGGTCAGCTGAATTCATGGATAAACGAACGAGATTCCCATTGTCCCTACCGACTATCTAGCGGCCGCCTCCCTCCCTACCTCAGGGGCCCTGGGTGAAAACGGACAAATGCCTCATTAAATCAGTTCATGGTTCCTTTAAAAGCGTGAGTCTGCCGCCTTGGAGGCTCTGGGCTGAAGACCGTCCAGCCCGATCTACACTGTCCCTACCCGACTATCTTGCGGCCGCCTCCCTCCCTACCTCAGGGGCCCTGGGTGAAAACTGACAAATGCCTCATTAAATCAGTTAATGGTTCCTTTAAAAGCATGAGTCTGCCGCCTTGGAGGCTCTGGGCTGAAGACCGTCCAGCCCGATCTAAACTCGCCCTGTCTTGGGCACCGTGCGCTCCGTTGAACCGGCTGAAATTCCCTATGCACGGGGGGGAGAGTTTGACAGAGCTCAGGCCGGTTGTGTGCACCTTGAGGTGGGGTGCACACACACACTCACATGCACTCACTGAGTTTGACCGACTGGATATCAAAACCCGCCCTGTCAGGGCCCTCACGCGCCGGGCTTCCCGGCGTATGCGTGAGTGGTTCCTGGCCCCCCGGGTTCGTTCCTCGTGGGGCGGGTAATAGCCCGCATTGACCGGCCTTCCGACGGTGCGTCGGCCGGCCTGCTGACCCCCGCCTTTGCCCCCGCAGAGACCGAGTGAGACCGAGACGCCCCGCAAACCTTCCGAAGCGGCCCGGCCACAGCCCTGCGGGGCGGGGCGAGGGAAGGAAGGCACGAGCAGCCGGTTCAGGGGTCTTCCAGGCCTCTGGACCACACGCTGCTTTGCCCTGCCCTACCCAGTAAGCCCCGTCCCCGGCTGGAAACAACGTTTCTCCGGTGCTCCTAACCACGCACGACACGCTGTTCTGCAGCGACACGTGAAACCCACTCCCGGGGCCGCCTCCCTCCCCTTACCTCAGGGGCCCCGTGCGGGCTATCCTGCAGCCCGATTCCGCCCAAACTATACTCTCTCTCAAGGGCGGCTACCTGGTTGATCCTGCCAGTTAAGCATATGCTTGTCTGAGTGGTCGGTGACACACAACTCTGCCCGGTACCTACGCCCAATCTACCGTCTCAGGACGGGGGCGGCGGTTCAAAGACTGTGGAAATTCACCCCCAGGCCTTCACCGTTGCATCGTGCGGGAAACCTCGCAGCGTAGCCTGGTTTTGAGCTCCATTAGAATGCGAATTTCTCCGTTATAACAAAGATGGAAGTGACCATCCAAGGAAGGAAACTTTGGAGCTCATAACAGGTTTTGTGGTTTCCACAGCGCCTGGAGGGGCTGTCACTGCTTGGCCAGTCCCATGGACAAGTAAAAACAAAAATCATGTGGTTGACACCTCGAACGCACTTTGCTGGCCTGGCTTCTGGCTAGGCCTGTGTGTGGTTCGCTTTGCCATCGATCGGGAACTCTCTCCCTCTCGAGGGAGAGGGCCCGCGTTTGGGGTTTTGTCGCAGGGGGAAGAGGTTACTTCCGGAGACCGGGGCCCCGGCCCTCCTCCGGTTTGTGCCTTGAAACCCTTCGTCCCCCTAAGGACAGACAGTCTCACTGTGGTGGGGAAAATAGGGTTTTCGCCCAGCGCCGTCCACCTCCCTCCCTGTCAGGGGAGCGGTGCCTTTGCCCACTCGACGAGCGCGGCTGCTTGGTCAGCGGTGGTTTTGCCATCCGCGCTGCCCGTGTCTTGGCCGAGGGTGGTTTTGAACCGTCGCGAGGGCGGCTCCGGCCCGTGGCGAATCCCCTCCCTTATGTCCCCTCCGCTGACCGAGATAAACAAGGAGCCCGAGACCGAGCGAGCGAGCGGCAGGCCGCCAACACCAACTTCAAACCTTGGTGGGCCTCTGCGCGCCTCGACCGTTCTTCCGGCGGCAACCTCAGATCAGACACGGCCGACCCGCTGTCGGAGGGCTGTTGGGCAGGAGGAGTTCTGGAGGACCGGGCCCGTCGCTTCACTTCTCTGACTCTGGTGGGAGGGTCAGGGGAGAGTGAGCGGCGGTGCCCCGGGACTTCGCTCCCTTTCTGTTCCTCTCCCTCCCGTCGGTGGTGATGCCAAAATCATGTGTTTGACACCTCGAACGCACTCTTCTGGCCTGGCTTCTGGATAGGCCTGTGTGTGGTTCGCTTTGCCATCGATCGGGAACTCTCTCCCTCTCGAGGGAGAGGGCCCGCGTTTGGGGTTTTGTCGCAGGGGGAAGAGGTTACTTCCGGAGACCGGGGCCCCGGCCCTCCTCCGGTTTGTGCCTCGAAACCCTTCGTCCCCCTAAATACAGACCGTCTCGCTGCGGAGGGGAAAATAGGGTTTTCGCCCAGCGCCGTCCACCTCCCTCCCTGTCAGGGGAGCGGTGCCTTTGCCCACTCGACGAGCGCGGCTGCTTGGTCAGCGGTGGTTTTGCCATCCGCGCTGCCCGTGTCTCGGCCGAGGGTGGTTTTGAACCGTCGCGAGGGCGGCTCCGGCCCGTGGCGAATCCCCTCCCTTATGCCCCTCCGCTGACCGAGAGAAACAAGGAGAACCTTGGTGGGCCTCTGCGTACCTCGACCGTTCTTCCGGTGGCAACCTCGAATCAGACGCGGCCGAGCCGCTGTCGGAGGGCTGTTGTGCAGGAGGGGTCTGGAGGACCGGGCCCGTCGATTCCCCCCTTGCCCTGCCCCACCGGGGTTAAAGGGGTGCGAGCGGCGGTGCCCCCGGGACTTCTCTCCCTTTCCGTTCTTCTCCCCCCGCCCAGCCTCGGCCGGCGCCTAGCAGCTGGCAGGTCAGGAGGACCGGTCCCGTCGATTCCCCCCTTGCCCTGCCCCACCGGGGTTAAAGGGGTGCGAGCGGCGGTGCCCCCGGGACTTCTCTCCCTTTCCGTTCTTCTCCCCCCGCCCAGCCTCGGCCGGCGCCTAGCAGCTGGCAGGTCAGGAGGACCGGGCCCGTCGATTCCCCCCTCCCTGCTACCTCCCCACCGGGGTTAAAGGAGCGGCGGTGCCTCGGGACTTCTCTCCCGGACCAGGGGTATCAACTGTTTAATCAAAGCATCGCGAAGGCCCGCGGCGGGTGTTGACACGATGTGATTTCTGCCCAGCGCTCTGAATGTCAATGTGAAGAAATTCAATCAAGTGTGGGTAAACGGCAAGAGTAACTATGACCCTCGCGAGGGGGAATTAATGAATGAATGAACGCCAGACGGTCTCGCTGCTACCCTCGATCCAACTCCTGTCGGTCGGATTGGGCTTCCTCCTCAACTCCTGTCGGATAGGACGGGCTGCCCGGCCCTCCTCCGCCCAAAACATCCGCGGGTGACCAGTTGTCTGGAGCTCTTTAAGCGGGGGCTGCCATAAATAGTGTCCAGGTTTAAGGGTGGGACCCCCGGGTACGCGTGGTGTGCGTGGTGGGTCGGGAGCCTGGAGGTACTGGGGGTGACCAGTTAACCCGTACAACTGGTCACCCGCGGGGGACTTAGAAAATATTTCAGTCCCCTCGTGGGGGTGACCAGTTGTCTGGAGCTCCAGAGGCGGGGGCTGCCATAAATAGTGTCCAGGTTTAAGGGTGGGACCCCCGGGTACGCGTGGTGTGCGTGGTGGGTCGGGAGCCTGGAGGTACTGGGGGTGACCAGTTAACCCGAACAACTGGTCACCCGCGGGGGACTTAGAAAATATTTCAGTCCCCTCATGGGGGTGACCAGTTGTCTGGAGCTCCAGAGGCGGGGGCTGCCATAAATAGTGTCCAGGTTTAAGGGTGGGATCCCGGGGTACGCATGGTGCGCGTGGTGGGTCGGGAGCCTGGAGGTACTGGGGGTGACCAGTTAACCCGAGCAACTGGTCAAGCGCGGGCTGGACTTAGAAAAGTGTCCAGGTTTCAGGGTGGCTCCCTGGGGTGGGGTGGCTCAAGGTGGGGGGTGGAACCTGGAGGTATTGGTCTGGAGCTCCTGAGGCGGGGGCGGCCTTAAATAGTGTCCAGGTTTAAGGGTGGGCTCCTGGGGTGTGCCGGGGTACGCGTGTGGGTGCGGAGTGGGGGGGGGGGAGTAGGGGGTGGTGGGGGGGGTGGGGGACTTAGAAAATATTTCAGTCCCCTCAAGTGGGGGTGGAGCCTGGAGGTATTGGTCTGGAGCTCCTGAGGGGGGGCTGCCTGT
The DNA here is from genome assembly GCA_022702515.1 of Ilyophis sp. 1 JC-2022. Taxonomy (NCBI): domain Eukaryota; kingdom Metazoa; phylum Chordata; class Actinopteri; order Anguilliformes; family Synaphobranchidae; genus Ilyophis; species Ilyophis sp. 1 JC-2022. The sequence continues at coordinate 53,959 of JAKUDI010000433.1, forward strand.
AAATAGTGTCCAGGTTTAAGGGTGGGCTCCCTGGGTACGGGTGGTGCGCAAGGTGGGTCTGGAGCCTGGAGGTATTGGTCTGGAGCTCCTAAAGGGGGGTCTGCCTGTAAATAGTGTCCAGGTTTAAGGGTGGGCTCCCTGGGGTGTGGTGGTGGTGCGCAAGGTGGGTGTGGAGCCTGGAGGTATTGGTCTGGAGCTCCTGAGGGGGGGCTGCCTGTAAATAGTGTCCAGGTTTAAGGGTGGGCTCCCTGGGGTGGGGTGGTGCGCAAGGTGGGGTGTGGAACCTGGAGGTATTGGTCTGGAGCTCCTGAGGGGGGGCTGCCTGTAAATAGTGTCCAGGTTTAAGGGTGGGCTCCCTGGGGTGTGGTGGTGCGCAAGGTGGGTGTGGAGCCTGGAGGTATTGGTCTGGAGCTCCTGAGGGGGGGCTGCCTGTAAATAGTGTCCAGGTTTAAGGGTGGGCTCCCTGGGGTGTGGTGGTGCGCAAGGTGGGTGTGGAGCCTGGAGGTATTGGTCTGGAGCTCCTGAGGGGGGGCTGCCTGTAAATAGTGTCCAGGTTTAAGGGTGGGCTCCCTGGGGTGTGGTGGTGCGCAAGGTGGGTGTGGAGCCTGGAGGTATTGGTCTGGAGCTCCTGAGGGGGGGCTGCCTGTAAATAGTGTCCAGGTTTAAGGGTGGGCTCCCTGGGGTGTGGTGGTGCGCAAGGTGGGTGTGGAGCCTGGAGGTATTGGTCTGGAGCTCCTGAGGGGGGGCTGCCTGTAAATAGTGTCCAGGTTTAAGGGTGGGATCCCTGGGGTACGCATGGTGCGCAAGGTGGGTGTGGAGCCTGGAGGTATTGGTCTGGAGCTCCTGAGGGGGGGCTGCCTGTAAATAGTGTCCAGGTTTAAGGGTGGGACCCCCGGGTACGCGTGGTGTGCGTGGTGGGTCTTTGGACCAGGCGTAAAGAGGGGTATTTGTTCCCCCGCGAGAGAACCATAAGGCCTGCAGAGATGAGGGTGGTATCCCTGGATGGAGGGCCGGGCCCCAGAGGTGAATAACTAAGCCCCGGACCAGTGGCCCAAAGCGGGGCTTCGCGACAGCCGTGAATGTGTGCCTTTCAGCACCACCTATTATATGCAGATAAGGGAGGTTTTCTGGCCCCTGTGAGTGAACCATAAGTCCGGCAGAGATGAGACCAGTGTCCCTGCACTCAGGAGGGCGGCCCGGAGACAACAAACATAGCCCCGTCACTGTGGCTCTAAAGGCGGCTTCGTGAGACCCCTGAATGTACGGGCATTTTGGGTCTCAGGCCGGGGGGACTCAGTGTAGTCTGGGCCCCCACAAGAGAACTGTAGGGCCGGCAGGGATGGTTCTTATGTCCCCGTGTCCGGGAGAGTGCCTTGTTAACAGGGATCCCAGTCCCAGACTTGTAACTCAAAAGGGAGCTTCAGGGCAGGGGCAAACATTTGCATTTTGACCCCTGTTTCAGCTCGGGTCCTTGAGAGCCTTCTGAAATAGGTGGTTTTCTGGCCCCTGTGAGTGAACCATAAGTCCGGCAGAGATGAGACCAGTGTCCCTGCACTCATGAGGCCGGCCCGGAGACAACAAACATAGCCCCGTCACTGTGGCTCTAAAGGGGGCTTCGTGAGACCCCTGAATGTACGGGAATTTTGTGTCTCAGGCCGGGGGGGACTCAGTGTAGTCTGGGCCCCCACAAGAGAACTGTAGGGCCGGCAGGGATGGTTCTTATGTCCCCGTGTCCGGGAGAGTGCCTTGTTAACAGGGATCCCAGTCCCAGACTTGTAACTCAAAAGGGAGCTTCAGGGCAGGGGCAAACATTTGCATTTTGACCGCTGTTTCAGCTCGGGTCCTTGAGAGCCTTCTGAAATTGGAGGATTTCTGGCCCCTGTGAGTGAACCATAAGTCCGGCAGAGATGAGACCAGTGTCCCTGCACTCATGAGGGCGGCCCGGAGACAACAAACATAGCCCCGTCACTGTGGCTCTAAAGGGGGCTTCGTGAGACCCCTGAATGTATGGGAATTTTGCGTCTCAGGCCGGGGGGACTCTGTGTATTCTGGGCCCCCACAAGAGAAGTGTAGGGCTCCCAGGGATGGTTCTTATGTCCCCGTGTCCGGGAGAGTGCCTTGTTAACAGGGATCCCAGTCCCAGACTTGTAACTCAAAAGGAGGCTTCAGGGCAGAGGTAAACGTGTTCACTTTCTGTTCCATGGGCTTTTCGAGCGGTGTGACGCCGGCACCATCTTGTGGCTTTTTCGGGGATAGCGCCTGGGGAAATCGGTGCCTTTTTAAAATTGGAGGGTTTTCTGGCCCCCACGAGAGAACCGTAGGGCCCATGGAGATGTGACCGGTGTCCCTGCACTCAGGGCGGGGGTCCGGAGCCAATGAGCCCACGGCCAGAATTTTGGGCTGAAAGGGGGCTCCGCAAGACCCCCGAATGTATGGGTTTTTTCGGGTCTCGTGCCTGGGGACCCGGTACACTTTGGGCCTCTGTGAGAGAACCGTGGGGCCCACAGATATGGTGCTTATGTCCCCGTGTCCAGGGGAGGCCCCTCTTTCCAACGAGAGCACCCCGGATCCTGTGGTCCAAAAGCGGGGTATACTTTGCACCTCAAACGTGGCCGAAAGACAAAAAGTGCCGTTTAAATTTCAGCCGCTTCTTGAGCTCCAGCTCCGGGACCCGTGGTCGAATCTGGCCGAATTCGGTACCCACCTGTTCGGGAGAGTCTCCCGGTTCCAACGAGCCCAGGTAGCCGGCTGTGAGACGCTCAGGGGTCCGGCTATAAGCCAAAACGTCCACGGGTGACCAGTTGTCTGGAGCCTTTTTTGAGCTCCAGCTCCGGGACCCGTGGTCGAATCTGGCCGAATTCGGTACCGACGTGTTCGGGAGAGTCTCCCGGTTCCAAAGAGCCCAGGTAGCCGGCTGTGAGACGCTCAGGGGTCCGGCTATAAGCCAAAACGTCCGCGGGTGACCAGTTGTCCTGGAGCTCCACAGCCGAGGCCGGAGTACCGAGCAATGTGTGTCCGAGAATGTGTGTCTTCTTCCCAGCCCGAGTGTGGAGGAAAGAGTCGGTGAAAGCTCCAGAACAACTGGTCACCCGCTGGGGACTTAGAAATTTTTCTGAAAAAAAACTGCTTTTTGAGCTCCAGTTCGGGAACGCCTGGTCCAATCGGGCCGGTTCCGGTACCGTCGCGTCCGGGAGAGCCTCCCGGTTCCAACGAGCCCAGGTAGCCGGCTGTGAGATGCTCAGGGGCCCGGCTATAAGCCAAAACGTCCGCGGGTGACCAGTTGTCTGGAGCTCCAGAGCCGAGGCGCACTACAGAGCAATGTGTCCGAAAAAGTTGCGCTGCTTCCCAGCCCGAGTGTGGAGAAAAGAGTCGGTGAAAGCTCCAGGACAACTGGTCACCCGCGGGCACTTAGAAAAAAGTTGGCACTTAGAAAAATTTTCGGGATTTTTTGGGAAAAAAAGTGACACGAGGTCCGCAAATCGGGATTTTCATTGCATTGGAGTGAATGGGCCGCGGTACAGGGTACCCAGAGGGGTACAGGCGTATCTATAGGAAAGAGGTCTGTGAGAACCAGGGCCGCATGGTGACCTTTATGTAGCCCACTTTTGAGCTCCAGGAGAAAACGATATTCTCCCCTATGCCCAACTGGAGCTTATCATCCGAGCGGGAAAACCTCGCAGCGTAGCCCGGTTTTGAGCTCCATGAGAATGCAATATTCTCCGCTATAACAAAACATGGAAGTCCCCATCCAAGAGGGGGAAACTTCGGAGCTCAGCCCGGTTTTGTGCACCTTGGGGCGGGGTGCACACTCACTACCTTGATGAACTGATATCTCATACGCGCCCCTGTCAGGGCCCTCACGCGCCGGGTTCTCCCGGCTTTATGTGTGAGTGGTTCCTGGCTCCGCGCCTTGGGAGAACGGTCTCTCGCTACCCTGACGGAACCGATGTTCACACTCGCCCTGGCTTGGGCACCGTGCGCTCCGTTTTAACCGGGTGAAAGTCCCGTTACACGGACGGGGGAATTTCGCAAGTCAGATCCGATTTTGTGCACCTTTGAGGGGGGGTGCACACTCGCCCGGGCCCGCTATAATGCTTCCTGCCGGACCTTTTTTGACGTGCACACCCCGGGTGAACAGGTCCACCTCCGGTGGGGGAGGTGCTTCCTTTCAACCATGCAGCCATGAGCGAGCAGATGCACAGACTATGCCCGCTGTGTTTTCTCCGCTTTAATAACATATCCAGGCATCTTATCAGGGTCCACGGCCTGAACGACGAAAGGGAGCGACGGCTGACTATTGCCCAGAAAAGCTGCCGTTATAGCGGCAATTTAAGGTGCCCCCAATCGCTGCAATGCTCCAAGAGGGCCTTCGCTAGGCTCGATAAGCACCTCCGAAAACGACATTCGCTGCAGGTACTCCAGCCTGAAATATACCATTAAGCCTGCCGGTGCTCGTCCGGGCGTTGCTCACAGTGTACTGCCTACAGGGGGAAGAGCTCGTCCAGGCAATGAAGAGGGCAAGAAGTGCGGCGATTGCGGAGGAGTTGGACAAAGTAAAGAAGGATAAGGCACAAGCCTCCAGAGCGGAGAGCATGGACACGGCTCCGAGCGGCAGCCAGGAACGGAGGAGCTCCTGCGGCCTCGGGCAGAGGTGCCACGCCGCACGGAGCTTAAGGAAAAGCCGCCGCATGGTGGAAAAACTGGCCGGGGAGGTGAACGAGCTTAAACGGAAAATGGAGCGGCTCACAACAGAGGCAAAGCCCGCCTCGTCCTCCGGCCCGCCGCCGGCGAAAAAAACTCCCAAGCCGCCCGTAGAAAAGCTCCAGCCGCCTACGGCGGCTGGGGCGGCTCCTGCGGCGGGGGCTGAAGCGGCTCCTGCGGCGGGGCCTGGCGCGGCTCCCGCGGCGGGGCCTGGCGCGGCTCCTGCGGCGGGGGCTTGGGCAGCTGCTGCGGCGACTGGGGAAGTGACCACCTTGCACCTGCTGATGGAGTCTTTCAAGGTGTCCTTAATAAACCAAACCATGAGCCATAAATATTTGGACAACATAAAGCAGCAGGTCAGCCATGTGCAAAAGTGGGTGCTATTCATGTGGGGCAAGCCCGGGGACATAGCTGCTTCTCTCCTGTTCCTGGGTGACATGATACAGCTCTTGGCGTAAGTACCCCCGCACAAACAGCCTCAAACAGCCTCAAACAGCCTCGGTCCCCGGACCTCCCTCTCTAATGGGTTTGTCTCCCTCTCTCCCCCCTTCTCAGGTGGCTGAACAGCCTGGGCGAAAGTGGCCTGGTTCCATCGTCGCAGCGTCACTATTTACTGGATGTGAGGCGGTTCCTGGATTACCTGGGCACATCCAACTTCCCAAAAATGCGCTTGTCCCAGCGCAGCATGAGAGCGGTCTCAGACAAGCTGAAGTCCTGGATAAAGGGCCTCAGAGCAGCCATATGTATCCAGAGGCAGGATGCTAAGACCAAAAAGAGCGGTGCGTTATCAAGTCCCGACGCGACCGCCTCGTTGTGTCTGTTTTCTGGGCGAACAATATAACTGACTTATGCCCTGTGTGTGTGTGTGTGTTTGACGGTATGCTTTTTTACCCGAGCAGGGAACCTAATTCCCAGCGAGCAGCTGATCGCGTTTCAGGACAAGGCCCGCGCCAGGCTACCATCGGCCCTGGTTGAACTGAAACATATGCCCAGGAGAGGGGCAAAGCTCAAACTGTGTGTCGGCCTCTTAGTGGGCATAATGTCGGTGAACACTGGCCACCGGAAGGGCGTCTTTGTCAACATGAATGCAGACGATGTCGCCGGGGCACAGATATGCGGAAACACGGCCGTGATCAGTGTGAGTAGCCGGGGTCGGGGGGCTCCTTGACAGCCCGCGGGATGACCAGTTGCCTGGGTGGGTGTTAGGGTGACGCATCCACGAGCTCTCCCGCCTTCTCTTCCCCACAGGTCTCTGCACATAAGACGGCGGCGGCGTTCGGCAAGGCTAACGTGTCACTGGATGAAAAGGACTGGGCAAGCCTTAAGGCTTTTGCGGAGCTGAGAAACACCCTGCCCGGGTATGAGAAGGGTCCGACCAGGCTCTTCTTCGACGGGCGGGGAGGGGATATGAGGAAACTGGGGGAGTACTTCACCCTTGTATGGAGAGGTCTCAACCTGGACGGTGCTCCCAACCTCACCGATGTGAGAACTGCCCTCTCCACCTATGTAAGTGAGGGGGGCGACCGGGACAAAAGCGGCAAAGCTATAAGCCCCCCACCCTGGTTTGTGTGCGTTCACTCTAAGACTCGTACCTCCCTTGTCTCCCTCTCCCTTCAGACCGATAAATCCCTGGAGCCCAAGGACAGGGAGAGCGTTGCCAACGCCATGTGTCACGACGTAGCGACCGCCAAGCGGTTCTATGTGACGCAGACTACCCCGGCCGAAGCGGCGGAAAACCACAAGCGAATCCTCCTGTCTTTGGCCAGTAACGCCAACGTGATCCATGTGGACAGTGAGAGCAGTGACGAGCCGCTGCGGTGCACGCAGTCCACCGCGTCCTCGGGGGACTGGTCGGACGAGGACAGCCAGGAAGACAGTGCCGACGGCAGCACCACCGACATGCCGTCGGGGACGGAGAGCGACTCTCCGGCCCCCGTTTAAAGTGTCTGCATTGTGGCTTTAACTGTGTAAATAAAGTTGGCTTTTTAACGAGAACCATGGTGTGGAGGTCTTTTCTTGGGCGGTTGTGTTCCCGGTTAGGGCCTTTTCAGCCCCGAATTTTGTCTCAGGTCTCTTGTGGGTTCCGAATTAGGGTTAGGGGCGGCCCTAATCCGCAGGGAGGAAAGATTGGACTTCAGGTTGGAATGCGGGACATCCCGGCACAGAGTCCGGAAAATGAACCCTTCGGGGCGGTTAGGGACCCGGCTCCATCACAGCATGGAACGCCGTTGCACCACACCCATGCATTGCCGACGGGGGCGCCTAACCGTGTGTCCAGTGACGGAAGTCGTACTTCCATCTGGGGACTTTGAGGCTAAATTTCGCAGAGGCCCCTGTGGTCTTCTGGCCCGTGCGAGAGAACCGTAAGGCGGGCAGCGGCGGGGCCAGTGTCGCTGCACTCAGGGTGGTGGTACGGAGGCAACGAGACTAACGGCAGAACCCTGGTCCAAAGTGGGGCTCCCCAGCACCCCAGAATGTATGGGTTTTTTGGGTCTGAGGCCGGGGGGACACAGTATACTTTTGACCCCTGTGAGTGAACCGTAGGGCCCACGGAGATGTGACCGGTGTCCCTGCACTCAGGGCGGGGGTCCAGAGCCAATGAGCCCACCCTCAGAACTGTGGGCCGAAAGGCGGCTCCGCTGCACCCCAGAATGTATGGATTTTTGGGGTCTGGGTCCTGGGGACATGGGATACTTTGGCCCCCAGCGAGAGAAGCCTAGGTCCCACAAAGATGGTGCTTATGTCCCCGTGTTCGGGAGAGTCCCACCTTTCCAACGAGCCCACCCCCGGGCCTGTGGTCCCAAAGGCGGCTATTTGTGCACGTCAAACGTGGCCGAAAGAAAAAAAGTCTGCGGTTTAAATTTCCAGCCGCTTCGTGAGGCTCCGCCCCCGCCTTGGTTTCGGTTTCAAAGCGCTTTTCTTTCACCTCCAGCTCGGGAACGGCCGGTCCAATCGGGCCGAATTTGGTATCGACACGTTCAGGAGACTCTCCCCGAACGAAGTAGACTATTCCCGAGTCTGTGTTCCGTTCGTGAGTCCGGCGATAAGCGAACAACTGGTCACCGGCGATGGACTCTGAAGAAATTCTGAAAGAAAAAGTTTTTGAGCTCCAGCTAACGATCCCGCGGTCCAATCTGGCCGAATTTGGTACCGACGCGTTCAGGAGAGTCTCCCCTAACTAAACAGCCTATGGACTCGGCTGTGGGACCCTCGGTGGTCCCGCTACAAGTGAAAACGTCCGCGCGACACCAGTTGTCCTTGAGCTCCCGAACGCGCGGTCCAATCTGCCCGAATTTGGTACCGACGTGTTCGGGAGAGTCTCCCGGTTCCAACGAGCCCAGGTAGCCGGCTGTGGGATGCTCAGTGGTCCCGCTATAAGTGCCAAAACGTCCGCGGGTGACCAGTTGTCCTGGAGCTCCACAGCCGAGGCCGGAGTACCGAGCAATGTGTGTCCGAGAATGTGTGTCTTCTTCCCAGCCCGAGTGTGGAGGAAAGAGTCGGTGAAAGCTCCAGAACAACTGGTCACCCGCTGGGGACTTTGAAATTTTTCTAAAAGAAAACTGCTTTTTGAGCTCCAGTTCGGGAACGCCTGGTCCAATCGGGCCGGTTCCGGTACCGGCATGTCCGGGAGAGCCTCCCGGTTCCAACGAGCCCAGGTAGCCGGCTGTGGGATGCTCAGGGGCCCGGCTATGAGCCAAAACGTCCGCGGGTGACCAGTTGTCCTGGAGCTCCACAGCCGAGGCCGGAGTACCGAGCAATGTGTGTCCGAGAATGTGTGTCTTCTTCCCAGCCCGAGTGTGGAGGAAAGAGTCGGTGAAAGCTCCAGAACAACTGGTCACCCGCTGGGGACTTTGAAATTTTTCTAAAAGAAAACTGCTTTTTGAGCTCCAGTTCGGGAACGCCTGGTCCAATCGGGCCGGTTCCGGTACCGGCATGTCCGGGAGAGCCTCCCGGTTCCAACGAGCCCAGGTAGCCGGCTGTGGGATGCTCAGGGGCCCGGCTATGAGCCAAAACGTCCGCGGGTGACCAGTTGTCCTGGAGCTCCACAGCCGAGGCCGGAGTACCGAGCAATGTGTGTCCGAGAATGTGTGTCTTCTTCCCAGCCCGAGTGTGGAGGAAAGAGTCGGTGAAAGCTCCAGAACAACTGGTCATCCGCTGGGGACTTTGAAATTTTTCTAAAAGAAAACTGCTTTTTGAGCTCCAGTTCGGGAACGCCTGGTCCAATCGGGCCGGTTCCGGTACCGGCATGTCCGGGAGAGCCTCCCGGTTCCAACGAGCCCAGGTAGCCGGCTGTGGGATGCTCAGGGGCCCGGCTATGAGCCAAAACGTCCGCGGGTGACCAGTTGTCCTGGAGCTCCACAGCCGAGGCCGGAGTACCGAGCAATGTGTGTCCGAGAATGTGTGTCTTCTTCCCAGCCCGAGTGTGGAGGAAAGAGTCGGTGAAAGCTCCAGAACAACTGGTCATCCGCTGGGGACTTTGAAATTTTTCTAAAAGAAAACTGCTTTTTGAGCTCCAGTTCGGGAACGCCTGGTCCAATCGGGCCGGTTCCGGTACCGGCATGTCCGGGAGAGCCTCCCGGTTCCAACGAGCCCAGGTAGCCGGCTGTGGGATGCTCAGGGGCCCGGCTATGAGCCAAAACGTCCGCGGGTGACCAGTTGTCCTGGAGCTCCACAGCCGAGGCCGGAGTACCGAGCAATGTGTGTCCGAGAATGTGTGTCTTCTTCCCAGCCCGAGTGTGGAGGAAAGAGTCGGTGAAAGCTCCAGAACAACTGGTCATCCGCTGGGGACTTTGAAATTTTTCTAAAAGAAAACTGCTTTTTGAGCTCCAGTTCGGGAACGCCTGGTCCAATCGGGCCGGTTCCGGTACCGGCATGTCCGGGAGAGCCTCCCGGTTCCAACGAGCCCAGGTAGCCGGCTGTGGGATGCTCAGGGGCCCGGCTATGAGCCAAAACGTCCGCGGGTGACCAGTTGTCCTGGAGCTCCACAGCCGAGGCCGGAGTACCGAGCAATGTGTGTCCGAGAATGTGTGTCTTCTTCCCAGCCCGAGTGTGGAGGAAAGAGTCGGTGAAAGCTCCAGAACAACTGGTCATCCGCTGGGGACTTTGAAATTTTTCTAAAAGAAAACTGCTTTTTGAGCTCCAGTTCGGGAACGCCTGGTCCAATCGGGCCGGTTCCGGTACCGGCATGTCCGGGAGAGCCTCCCGGTTCCAACGAGCCCAGGTAGCCGGCTGTGGGATGCTCAGGGGCCCGGCTATGAGCCAAAACGTCCGCGGGTGACCAGTTGTCCTGGAGCTCCACAGCCGAGGCCGGAGTACCGAGCAATGTGTGTCCGAGAATGTGTGTCTTCTTCCCAGCCCGAGTGTGGAGGAAAGAGTCGGTGAAAGCTCCAGAACAACTGGTCATCCGCTGGGGACTTTGAAATTTTTCTAAAAGAAAACTGCTTTTTGAGCTCCAGTTCGGGAACGCCTGGTCCAATCGGGCCGGTTCCGGTACCGGCATGTCCGGGAGAGCCTCCCGGTTCCAACGAGCCCAGGTAGCCGGCTGTGGGATGCTCAGGGGCCCGGCTATGAGCCAAAACGTCCGCGGGTGACCAGTTGTCCTGGAGCTCCACAGCCGAGGCCGGAGTACCGAGCAATGTGTGTCCGAGAATGTGTGTCTTCTTCCCAGCCCGAGTGTGGAGGAAAGAGTCGGTGAAAGCTCCAGAACAACTGGTCATCCGCTGGGGACTTTGAAATTTTTCTAAAAGAAAACTGCTTTTTGAGCTCCAGTTCGGGAACGCCTGGTCCAATCGGGCCGGTTCCGGTACCGGCATGTCCGGGAGAGCCTCCCGGTTCCAACGAGCCCAGGTAGCCGGCTGTGGGATGCTCAGGGGCCCGGCTATGAGCCAAAACGTCCGCGGGTGACCAGTTGTCCTGGAGCTCCACAGCCGAGGCCGGAGTACCGAGCAATGTATGTCCGAGAATGTGTGTCTTCTTCCCAGCCCGAGTGTGGAGGAAAGAGTCGGTGAAAGCTCCAGAACAACTGGTCATCCGCTGGGGACTTTGAAATTTTTCTAAAAGAAAACTGCTTTTTGAGCTCCAGTTCGGGAACGCCTGGTCCAATCGGGCCGGTTCCGGTACCGGCATGTCCGGGAGAGCCTCCCGGTTCCAACGAGCCCAGGTAGCCGGCTGTGGGATGCTCAGGGGCCCGGCTATGAGCCAAAACGTCCGCGGGTGACCAGTTGTCCTTGAGCTCCACAGCCGAGGCCGGAGTACCGAGCAATGTGTGTCCGAGAATGTGTGTCTTCTTCCCAGCCCGAGTGTGGAGGAAAGAGTCGGTGAAAGCTCCAGAACAACTGGTCATCCGCTGGGGACTTTGAAATTTTTCTAAAAGAAAACTGCTTTTTGAGCTCCAGTTCGGGAACGCCTGGTCCAATCGGGCCGGTTCCGGTACCGTCGTGTCCGGGAGAGCCTCCCGGTTCCAACGAGCCCAGGTAGCCGGCTGTGGGACTTTCAGGGGTCCCGCTATAAGCCAAAACGTCCGCGGGTGACCAGTTGTCCTGGAGCTCCATGGCTGAGGCGCACTACCGAGAAATGTGTCCGAAAAAGAAGCGCTGCTTCCCAGCCCGAGTGTGGAGGAAAGAGTCGGTGAAAGCTCCAGAACAACTGGTCACCCGCTGGGGACTTTGAAATTTTTCTAAAAGAAAACTGCTTTTTGAGCTCCAGTTCGGGAACGCCTGGTCCAATCGGGCCGGTTCCGGTACCGTCGTGTCCGGGAGAGCCTCCCGGTTCCAACGAGAATGAGGAATTTGTCAATTTTCTCGAAGGGGGCCCGGCTATAAGCCAAAACGTCCGCGGGTGACCAGTTGTCCAGAGGTGAGCACTTAGAAAAAAGTGGGCACTTAGAAAAAATCCGAAAAAATTTCGGGAAAAAAAGTGACTCGAGGTCCGCAAATCGGGATTTTCATTGCATTGGAGTGAATGGGCCGCGGTACAGGGTACCCAGAGGGGTACAGGCGTATAGATAGGAGAGAGGTCTGTGAGAACCGGAGAGGCATGCTGACCGTTATGTAGCCCACTTTTGAGCTCCAGGAGAAAACGATTTTCTCCCTTGCTGGAGGTTTCTATCTGAGGGGGGAAATCTCGCAGCGCAGCCCGGTTTCGAGCTCCAGGAGAAAACGACTTTCTCCCTTGCTGGAGGTTTCTATCCCAGGGGGGAAACCTCGCAGCGCAGCCCGGTTTCGAGCTCCAGGAGAAAACGACTTTCTCCCTTGCTGGAGGTTTATATCCAAGGGGGGAAACCTCGCAGCGCAGCCCGGTTTCGAGCTCCAGGAGAAAACGACTTTCTCCCTTGCTGGAGGTTTCTATCCGAGGGGGGATTCCTCGCAGCGTAGCCCGGTTTTGAGCCCTTGGGGCGGCACCTTGGGGCGGGGTGCACACTCACCATTCTCCCGGCTTATGTGTGAGTGGTTCCTGGCTCCGCGCCTTGGGAGAACGGTCTCTCGCTACCCTGACGGAACCGATGTTCACACTCGCCCAGGCGGGGCACCTCGTGCTCCGTTTTAACTGGATGAAAGTCCCGTTAGACGGACGGGGGAATTTGGGCAGGAGGGGTTGTGGAGAACCGGGCCCGTCGCTTCACTTCTCTGACTCTGGTGGGAGGGTCAGGGGAGAGTGAGCGGCGGTGCCCCGGGACTTCTCTCCCGTTCTGTTCCTCTCCCTCCCGCTCGTCGTCGGTCGGCTGAATTCATGGATAAACGAACGAGATTCCCATTGGCCGTCCAGCCCGATCTACACTCGCCCTGGCTTGGGCACCGTGCGCTCCGTTTTAACCGGGTGAAAGTCCCCTTACACGGACGGGGGAATTTCGCAAGTCAGATCCGATTGTGTGCACCTTTGTGGCGGGGTGCACACTCACTACCTTGATGAACTGATATCTCATACGCGCCCCTGTCAGGGCCCTCACGCGCTGGGTTCTCCCGGCTTATGTGTGAGTGGTTCCTGGCTCCGCGCCTTGGGAGAACGGTCTCTCGCTACCCTGACGGAACCGATGTTCACCCGATGTTCACTCGGGCTGCTGGCACCTCGGGCTCCGTTTTAACCGGATGAAAGTCCCCTTACACGGACGGGGGAATTTCGCAAGTCAGATCCGATTTTGTGCACCTTTGAGGGGGCGTGCACACGCGACCAGGCGGGGCACCGTGCGCTCCGTTGAACCGGCTTGAAAGTCCCTATGCACGGGGGGAGAGTTTAACAGAGCTCAGGCCGGTTGTGTGCACCTTGAGGTGGGGTGCACACACACACTCACATGCACTCACTGAGTTTGACCGACTGGATATCAAAACCCGCCCTGTCAGGGCCCTCACGCGCCGGGCTTCCCGGCGTATGCGTGAGTGGTTCCTGGCCCCCGGGTTTGTTCCTCGTGGGGCAGGTAATAGCCCGCATGGACCGGCCTTCCGACGGTGCGTCGGCCGGCCTGCTGGCCCCCGCCTTTGCCCCCGCAGAGACCGAGTGAGACCGAGACGCCCCGCAAACCTTCCGAAGCGGCCCGACCACAGCCCTGCGGGGCGGGGCGAGGGAAGGAAGGCGCGAGCAGCCGGTTCAGGGTTCTTCCAGGCCTCTGGACCACACGCTGCTTTGCCCTGCCCTACCCGGTAAGCCCCGTCCCCGGCTGGAAACAACGTTTCTCCGGTGCTCCTAACCACGCACGACACGCTGTTCTGCAGCGACACGTGAAACCCACTCCCGGGGCCGCCTCCCTCCCCTTACCTCAGGGGCCCCGTGCGGGCTATCCAGCAGCCCGATTCCGCCCAAACTATACTCTCTATCAAGGGCGGCTACCTGGTTGATCCTGCCAGTAAGCATATGCTTGTCTGAGTGGTCGGTGACAGACAACTCTGCCCGGTACCTAGGGTTTTCGCCCAGCGCCGTCCACCTCCTCCCTTTCAGGGAACGGGTGTGTACACACCGCTCGAAAGGCACGGCTGACGGTGGCTTTGCCACTTGCGCTGACCGCGTTTATCCGAGGGTGGCTCCGGCCTGTTGCGAGGGCGGCTCCGGCCCGTGGCGAATCCCCTCCCTTATGTCCCCTCCGCTGACCGAGAGAAACAAGGAGCCTGAGCCCGAGACCGAGCGAGCGGCAGGCCGCCAACACCAACGTCAAACCTTGGTGGGCCTCTGCGCGCCTCGACCGTTCTTCCGGCGGCAACCTCAGATCAGACGTGGCCGAGCCGCTGTCGGAGGGCTGTTGGGCAGGAGGGGTCTGGAGGACCGGGCCCGTCGATTCCCCCCTTTCCCTGCCCCACCGGGGTTATAGGGGTGCGAGCGGCGGTGCCCCGGGACTTCTCTCCCGTTCTGTTCCTCTCCCTCCGCTCGTCGTCGGTCAGCTGAATTCATGGATAAACGAACGAGATTCCCATTGTCCCTACCGACTATCTAGCGGCCGCCTCCCTCCCTACCTCAGGGGCCCTGGGTGAAAACGGACAAATGCCTCATTAAATCAGTTCATGGTTCCTTTAAAAGCGTGAGTCTGCCGCCTTGGAGGCTCTGGGCTGAAGACCGTCCAGCCCGATCTACACTGTCCCTACCCGACTATCTTGCGGCCGCCTCCCTCCCTACCTCAGGGGCCCTGGGTGAAAACTGACAAATGCCTCATTAAATCAGTTAATGGTTCCTTTAAAAGCATGAGTCTGCCGCCTTGGAGGCTCTGGGCTGAAGACCGTCCAGCCCGATCTAAACTCGCCCTGTCTTGGGCACCGTGCGCTCCGTTGAACCGGCTGAAATTCCCTATGCACGGGGGGGAGAGTTTGACAGAGCTCAGGCCGGTTGTGTGCACCTTGAGGTGGGGTGCACACACACACTCACATGCACTCACTGAGTTTGACCGACTGGATATCAAAACCCGCCCTGTCAGGGCCCTCACGCGCCGGGCTTCCCGGCGTATGCGTGAGTGGTTCCTGGCCCCCCGGGTTCGTTCCTCATGGGGCGGGTAATAGCCCGCATTGACCGGCCTTCCGACGGTGCGTCGGCCGGCCTGCTGACCCCCGCCTTTGCCCCCGCAGAGACCGAGTGAGACCGAGACGCCCCGCAAACCTTCCGAAGCGGCCCGGCCACAGCCCTGCGGGGCGGGGCGAGGGAAGGAAGGCACGAGCAGCCGGTTCAGGGGTCTTCCAGGCCTCTGGACCACACGCTGCTTTGCCCTGCCCTACCCAGTAAGCCCCGTCCCCGGCTGGAAACAACGTTTCTCCGGTGCTCCTAACCACGCACGACACGCTGTTCTGCAGCGACACGTGAAACCCACTCCCGGGGCCGCCTCCCTCCCCTTACCTCAGGGGCCCCGTGCGGGCTATCCTGCAGCCCGATTCCGCCCAAACTATACTCTCTCTCAAGGGCGGCTACCTGGTTGATCCTGCCAGTTAAGCATATGCTTGTCTGAGTGGTCGGTGACACACAACTCTGCCCGGTACCTACGCCCAATCTACCGTCTCAGGACGGGGGCGGCGGTTCAAAGACTGTGGAAATTCACCCCCAGGCCTTCACCGTTGCATCGTGCGGGAAACCTCGCAGCGTAGCCCGGTTTTGAGCTCCATTAGAATGCGAATTTCTCCGTTATAACAAAGATGGAAGTGACCATCCAAGGAAGGAAACTTTGGAGCTCATAACAGGTTTTGTGGTTTCCACAGCGCCTGGAGGGGCTGTCACTGCTTGGCCAGTCCCATGGACAAGTAAAAACAAAAATCATGTGGTTGACACCTCGAACGCACTTTGCTGGCCTGGCTTCTGGCTAGGCCTGTGTGTGGTTCGCTTTGCCATCGATCGGGAACTCTCTCCCCCTCGAGGGAGAGGGCCCGCGTTTGGGGTTTTGTCGCAGGGGGAAGAGGTTACTTCCGGAGACCGGGGCCCCGGCCCTCCTCCGGTTTGTGCCTTGAAACCCTTCGTCCCCCTAAGGACAGACAGTCTCACTGTGGTGGGGAAAATAGGGTTTTCGCCCAGCGCCGTCCACCTCCCTCCCTGTCAGGGGAGCGGTGCCTTTGCCCACTCGACGAGCGCGGCTGCTTGGTCAGCGGTGGTTTTGCCATCCGCGCTGCCCGTGTCTTGGCCGAGGGTGGTTTTGAACCGTCGCGAGGGCGGCTCCGGCCCGTGGCGAATCCCCTCCCTTATGTCCCCTCCGCTGACCGAGATAAACAAGGAGCCCGAGACCGAGCGAGCGAGCGGCAGGCCGCCAACACCAACTTCAAACCTTGGTGGGCCTCTGCGCGCCTCGACCGTTCTTCCGGCGGCAACCTCAGATCAGACACGGCCGACCCGCTGTCGGAGGGCTGTTGGGCAGGAGGAGTTCTGGAGGACCGGGCCCGTCGCTTCACTTCTCTGACTCTGGTGGGAGGGTCAGGGGAGAGTGAGCGGCGGTGCCCCGGGACTTCGCTCCCTTTCTGTTCCTCTCCCTCCCGTCGGTGGTGATGCCAAAATCATGTGTTTGACACCTCGAACGCACTCTTCTGGCCTGGCTTCTGGATAGGCCTGTGTGTGGTTCGCTTTGCCATCGATCGGGAACTCTCTCCCTCTCGAGGGAGAGGGCCCGCGTTTGGGGTTTTGTCGCAGGGGGAAGAGGTTACTTCCGGAGACCGGGGCCCCGGCCCTCCTCCGGTTTGTGCCTCGAAACCCTTCGTCCCCCTAAATACAGACCGTCTCGCTGCGGAGGGGAAAATAGGGTTTTCGCCCAGCGCCGTCCACCTCCCTCCCTGTCAGGGGAGCGGTGCCTTTGCCCACTCGACGAGCGCGGCTGCTTGGTCAGCGGTGGTTTTGCCATCCGCGCTGCCCGTGTCTCGGCCGAGGGTGGTTTTGAACCGTCGCGAGGGCGGCTCCGGCCCGTGGCGAATCCCCTCCCTTATGCCCCTCCGCTGACCGAGAGAAACAAGGAGCCCGAGATCGAGCGAGCGGCAGGCCGCCAACACCAACTTCAAACCTTGGTGGGCCTCTGCGTACCTCGACCGTTCTTCCGGTGGCAACCTCGAATCAGACGCGGCCGAGCCGCTGTCGGAGGGCTGTTGTGCAGGAGGGGTCTGGAGGACCGGGCCCGTCGATTCCCCCCTTGCCCTGCCCCACCGGGGTTAAAGGGGTGCGAGCGGCGGTGCCCCCGGGACTTCTCTCCCTTTCCGTTCTTCTCCCCCCGCCCAGCCTCGGCCGGCGCCTAGCAGCTGGCAGGTCAGGAGGACCGGTCCCGTCGATTCCCCCCTTGCCCTGCCCCACCGGGGTTAAAGGGGTGCGAGCGGCGGTGCCCCCGGGACTTCTCTCCCTTTCCGTTCTTCTCCCCCCGCCCAGCCTCGGCCGGCGCCTAGCAGCTGGCAGGTCAGGAGGACCGGGCCCGTCGATTCCCCCCTTACCCTGCCCCACCGGGGTTAAAGGGGTGCGAGCGGCGGTGCCTCGGGACTTCTCTCCCGGACCAGGGGTATCCAACTGTTTAATCAAAGCATCGCGAAGGCCCGCGGCGGGTGTTGACACGATGTGATTTCTGCCCAGCGCTCTGAATGTCAATGTGAAGAAATTCAATCAAGTGTGGGTAAACGGCAAGAGTAACTATGACCCTCGCGAGGGGGGAATTAATGAATGAATGAACGCCAGACGGTCTCGCTGCTACCCTCGATCCAACTCCTGTCGGATAGGATGGGCTGCCCGGCCTTCCTCCTCCAACTCCTGTCGGATAGGACGGGCTGCCCGGCCCTCCTCCGCCCAAAACATCCGCGGGTGACCAGTTGTCTGGAGCTCTTTAAGCGGGGGCTGCCATAAATAGTGTCCAGGTTTAAGGGTGGGACCCCCGGGTACGCGTGGTGTGCGTGGTGGGTCGGGAGCCTGGAGGTACTGGGGGTGACCAGTTAACCCGTACAACTGGTCACCCGCGGGGGACTTAGAAAATATTTCAGTCCCCTCGTGGGGGTGACCAGTTGTCTGGAGCTCCAGAGGCGGGGGCTGCCATAAATAGTGTCCAGGTTTAAGGGTGGGACCCCCGGGTACGCGTGGTGTGCGTGGTGGGTCGGGAGCCTGGAGGTACTGGGGGTGACCAGTTAACCCGAACAACTGGTCACCCGCGGGGGACTTAGAAAATATTTCAGTCCCCTCATGGGGGTGACCAGTTGTCTGGAGCTCCAGAGGCGGGGGCTGCCATAAATAGTGTCCAGGTTTAAGGGTGGGATCCCGGGTACGCGTGGTGTGCGTGGTGGGTCGGGAGCCTGGAGGTACTGGGGGTGACCAGTTAACCCGTACAACTGGTCACCCGCGGGGGACTTAGAAAATAGGTTTCAGTCCCCTCAAGGTGGGGGTGACCTGGAGGTATTGTCTGGAGCTCCAGAGGCGGGGGCTGCCATAAATAGTGTCCAGGTTTAAGGGTGGGATCCCTGGGTACGCGTGGTGCGCGTGGTGGGTCGGGAGCCTGGAGGTACTGGGGGTGACCAGTTGTCTGGAGCTCTTAAAGCGGGGGCTGCCTGTAAATAGTGTCCAGGTTTAAGGGTGGGCTCCCTGGGGTGGGGTGGTGCGCAAGGTGGGTGTGGAGCCTGGAGGTATTGGTCTGGAGCTCCTGAGGGGGGGCTGCCTGTAAATAGTGTCCAGGTTTAAGGGTGGGCTCCCTGGGGTGTGGTGGTGCGCAAGGTGGGTGTGGAGCCTGGAGGTATTGGTCTGGAGCTCCTGAGGGGGGGCTGCCTGTAAATAGTGTCCAGGTTTAAGGGTGGGCTCCCTGGGGTGGGGTGGTGCGCAAGGTGGGGTGTGGAACCTGGAGGTATTGGTCTGGAGCTCCTGAGGGGGGGCTGCCTGTAAATAGTGTCCAGGTTTAAGGGTGGGCTCCCTGGGGTGTGGTGGTGCGCAAGGTGGGTGTGGAGCCTGGAGGTATTGGTCTGGAGCTCCTGAGGGGGGGCTGCCTGTAAATAGTGTCCAGGTTTAAGGGTGGGCTCCCTGGGGTGTGGTGGTGCGCAAGGTGGGTGTGGAGCCTGGAGGTATTGGTCTGGAGCTCCTGAGGGGGGGCTGCCTGTAAATAGTGTCCAGGTTTAAGGGTGGGCTCCCTGGGGTGTGGTGGTGCGCAAGGTGGGTGTGGAGCCTGGAGGTATTGGTCTGGAGCTCCTGAGGGGGGGCTGCCTGTAAATAGTGTCCAGGTTTAAGGGTGGGCTCCCGGGGTACGCGTGGTGCGCAAGGTGGGTGTGGAGCCTGGAGGTATTGGTCTGGAGCTCCTGAGGGGGGGCTGCCTGTAAATAGTGTCCAGGTTTAAGGGTGGGCTCCCTGGGGTGTGGTGGTGCGCAAGGTGGGTCTTTGGACCAGGCGTAAAGGAGGTATTTGTCTGGAGCTCCTGAGGGGGGGCTGCTGTAAATAGTGTCCAGGTTTTAGGGGGGGACCCCCCCGTACGTGTGTGTGGTGGTGGGTGTGGGGGACCAGGCGTAAAAGGGGGGGGTTGGTCCCCCGCGAGAGAACCATAAGGCCTGCAGAGATGAGGGTGGTATCCCTGGATGGAGGGCCGGGCCCCAGAGGTGAATAACTAAGCCCCGGACCAGTGGCCCAAAGCGGGGCTTCGCGACAGCCGTGAATGTGTGCCTTTCAGCACCACCTATTATATGCAGATAAGGGAGGTTTTCTGGCCCCTGTGAGTGAACCATAAGTCCGGCAGAGATGAGACCAGTGTCCCTGCACTCAGGAGGGCGGCCCGGAGACAACAAACATAGCCCCGTCACTGTGGCTCTAAAGGCGGCTTCGTGAGACCCCTGAATGTACGGGCATTTTGGGTCTCAGGCCGGGGGGACTCAGTGTAGTCTGGGCCCCCACAAGAGAACTGTAGGGCCGGCAGGGATGGTTCTTATGTCCCCGTGTCCGGGAGAGTGCCTTGTTAACAGGGATCCCAGTCCCAGACTTGTAACTCAAAAGGGAGCTTCAGGGCAGGGGCAAACATTTGCATTTTGACCCCTGTTTCAGCTCGGGTCCTTGAGAGCCTTCTGAAATTGGAGGTTTTCTGGCCCCTGTGAGTGAACCATAAGTCCGGCAGAGATGAGACCAGTGTCCCTGCACTCATGAGGGCGGCCCGGAGACAACAAACATAGCCCCGTCACTGTGGCTCTAAAGGGGGCTTCGTGAGACCCCTGAATGTACGGGAATTTTGTGTCTCAGGCCGGGGGGACTCAGTGTAGTCTGGGCCCCCACAAGAGAACTGTAGGGCCGGCAGGGATGGTTCTTATGTCCCCGTGTCCGGGAGAGTGCCTTGTTAACAGGGATCCCAGTCCCAGACTTGTAACTCAAAAGGGAGCTTCAGGGCAGGGGCAAACATTTGCATTTTGACCCCTGTTTCAGCTCGGGTCCTTGAGAGCCTTCTGAAATAGGTGGTTTTCTGGCCCCTGTGAGTGAACCATAAGTCCGGCAGAGATGAGACCAGTGTCCCTGCACTCATGAGGGCGGCCCGGAGACAACAAACATAGCCCCGTCACTGTGGCTCTAAAGGGGGCTTCGTGAGACCCCTGAATGTACGGGAATTTTGTGTCTCAGGCCGGGGGGGACTCAGTGTAGTCTGGGCCCCCACAAGAGAACTGTAGGGCCGGCAGGGATGGTTCTTATGTCCCCGTGTCCGGGAGAGTGCCTTGTTAACAGGGATCCCAGTCCCAGACTTGTAACTCAAAAGGGAGCTTCAGGGCAGGGGCAAACATTTGCATTTTGACCCCTGTTTCAGCTCGGGTCCTTGAGAGCCTTCTGAAATTGGAGGATTTCTGGCCCCTGTGAGTGAACCATAAGTCCGCCAGAGATGAGACCAGTGTCCCTGCACTCATGAGGGCGGCCCGGAGACAACAAACATAGCCCCGTCACTGTGGCTCTAAAGGGGGCTTCGTGAGACCCCTGAATGTACGGGAATTTTGCGTCTCAGGCCGGGGGGACTCGGTGTATTCTGGGCCCCCACAAGAGAAGTGTAGGGCTCCCAGGGATGGTTCTTATGTCCCCGTGTCCGGGAGAGTGCCTTGTTAACAGGGATCCCAGTCCCAGACTTGTAACTCAAAAGGAGGCTTCAGGGCAGAGGTAAACGTGTTCACTTTCTGTTCCATGGGCTTTTCGAGCGGTGTGACGCCGGCACCATCTTGTGGCTTTTTCGGGGATAGCGCCTGGGGAAATCGGTGCCTTTTTAAAATTGGAGGGTTTTCTGGCCCCCACGAGAGAACCGTAGGGCCCATGGAGATGTGACCGGTGTCCCTGCACTCAGGGCGGGGGTCCGGAGCCAATGAGCCCACGGCCAGAATTTTGGGCTGAAAGGGGGCTCCGCAAGACCCCCGAATGTATGGGTTTTTTCGGGTCTCGTGCCTGGGGACCCGGTACACTTTGGGCCTCTGTGAGAGAACCGTGGGGCCCACAGATATGGTGCTTATGTCCCCGTGTCCAGGGGAGGCCCCTCTTTCCAACGAGAGCACCCCGGATCCTGTGGTCCAAAAGCGGGGTATACTTTGCACCTCAAACGTGGCCGAAAGACAAAAAGTGCCGTTTAAATTTCAGCCGCTTCTTGAGCTCCAGCTCCGGGACCCGTGGTCGAATCTGGCCGAATTCGGTACCCACCTGTTCGGGAGAGTCTCCCGGTTCCAACGAGCCCAGGTAGCCGGCTGTGAGACGCTCAGGGGTCCGGCTATAAGCCAAAACGTCCACGGGTGACCAGTTGTCTGGAGCCTTTTTTGAGCTCCAGCTCCGGGACCCGTGGTCGAATCTGGCCGAATTCGGTACCGACGTGTTCGGGAGAGTCTCCCGGTTCCAAAGAGCCCAGGTAGCCGGCTGTGAGACGCTCAGGGGTCCGGCTATAAGCCAAAACGTCCGCGGGTGACCAGTTGTCCTGGAGCTCCACAGCCGAGGCCGGAGTACCGAGCAATGTGTGTCCGAGAATGTGTGTCTTCTTCCCAGCCCGAGTGTGGAGGAAAGAGTCGGTGAAAGCTCCAGAACAACTGGTCACCCGCTGGGGACTTAGAAATTTTTCTGAAAAAAAACTGCTTTTTGAGCTCCAGTTCGGGAACGCCTGGTCCAATCGGGCCGGTTCCGGTACCGTCGCGTCCGGGAGAGCCTCCCGGTTCCAACGAGCCCAGGTAGCCGGCTGTGAGATGCTCAGGGGCCCGGCTATAAGCCAAAACGTCCGCGGGTGACCAGTTGTCTGGAGCTCCAGAGCCGAGGCGCACTACAGAGCAATGTGTCCGAAAAAGTTGCGCTGCTTCCCAGCCCGAGTGTGGAGAAAAGAGTCGGTGAAAGCTCCAGGACAACTGGTCACCCGCGGGCACTTAGAAAAAAGTTGGCACTTAGAAAAATTTTCGGGATTTTTTGGGAAAAAAAGTGACACGAGGTCCGCAAATCGGGATTTTCATTGCATTGGAGTGAATGGGCCGCGGTACAGGGTACCCAGAGGGGTACAGGCGTATCTATAGGAAAGAGGTCTGTGAGAACCAGGGCCGCATGGTGACCTTTATGTAGCCCACTTTTGAGCTCCAGGAGAAAACGATATTCTCCCCTATGCCCAACTGGAGCTTATCATCCGAGCGGGAAAACCTCGCAGCGTAGCCCGGTTTTGAGCTCCATGAGAATGCAATATTCTCCGCTATAACAAAACATGGAAGTCCCCATCCAAGAGGGGGAAACTTCGGAGCTCAGCCCGGTTTTGTGCACCTTGGGGCGGGGTGCACACTCACTACCTTGATGAACTGATATCTCATACGCGCCCCTGTCAGGGCCCTCACGCGCCGGGTTCTCCCGGCTTTATGTGTGAGTGGTTCCTGGCTCCGCGCCTTGGGAGAACGGTCTCTCGCTACCCTGACGGAACCGATGTTCACACTCGCCCTGGCTTGGGCACCGTGCGCTCCGTTTTAACCGGGTGAAAGTCCCGTTACACGGACGGGGGAATTTCGCAAGTCAGATCCGATTTTGTGCACCTTTGAGGGGGGGTGCACACTCGCCCGGGCCCGCTATAATGCTTCCTGCCGGACCTTTTTTGACGTGCACACCCCGGGTGAACAGGTCCACCTCCGGTGGGGGAGGTGCTTCCTTTCAACCATGCAGCCATGAGCGAGCAGATGCACAGACTATGCCCGCTGTGTTTTCTCCGCTTTAATAACATATCCAGGCATCTTATCAGGGTCCACGGCCTGAACGACGAAAGGGAGCGACGGCTGACTATTGCCCAGAAAAGCTGCCGTTATAGCGGCAATTTAAGGTGCCCCCAATCGCTGCAATGCTCCAAGAGGGCCTTCGCTAGGCTCGATAAGCACCTCCGAAAACGACATTCGCTGCAGGTACTCCAGCCTGAAATATACCATTAAGCCTGCCGGTGCTCGTCCGGGCGTTGCTCACAGTGTACTGCCTACAGGGGGAAGAGCTCGTCCAGGCAATGAAGAGGGCAAGAAGTGCGGCGATTGCGGAGGAGTTGGACAAAGTAAAGAAGGATAAGGCACAAGCCTCCAGAGCGGAGAGCATGGACACGGCTCCGAGCGGCAGCCAGGAACGGAGGAGCTCCTGCGGCCTCGGGCAGAGGTGCCACGCCGCACGGAGCTTAAGGAAAAGCCGCCGCATGGTGGAAAAACTGGCCGGGGAGGTGAACGAGCTTAAACGGAAAATGGAGCGGCTCACAACAGAGGCAAAGCCCGCCTCGTCCTCCGGCCCGCCGCCGGCGAAAAAAACTCCCAAGCCGCCCGTAGAAAAGCTCCAGCCGCCTACGGCGGCTGGGGCGGCTCCTGCGGCGGGGGCTGAAGCGGCTCCTGCGGCGGGGCCTGGCGCGGCTCCTGCGGCGGGGCCTGGCGCGGCTCCCGCGGCGGGGCCTGGCGCGGCTCCTGCGGCGGGGGCTTGGGCAGCTGCTGCGGCGACTGGGGAAGTGACCACCTTGCACCTGCTGATGGAGTCTTTCAAGGTGTCCTTAATAAACCAAACCATGAGCCATAAATATTTGGACAACATAAAGCAGCAGGTCAGCCATGTGCAAAAGTGGGTGCTATTCATGTGGGGCAAGCCCGGGGACATAGCTGCTTCTCTCCTGTTCCTGGGTGACATGATACAGCTCTTGGCGTAAGTACCCCCGCACAAACAGCCTCAAACAGCCTCAAACAGCCTCGGTCCCCGGACCTCCCTCTCTAATGGGTTTGTCTCCCTCTCTCCCCCCTTCTCAGGTGGCTGAACAGCCTGGGCGAAAGTGGCCTGGTTCCATCGTCGCAGCGTCACTATTTACTGGATGTGAGGCGGTTCCTGGATTACCTGGGCACATCCAACTTCCCAAAAATGCGCTTGTCCCAGCGCAGCATGAGAGCGGTCTCAGACAAGCTGAAGTCCTGGATAAAGGGCCTCAGAGCAGCCATATGTATCCAGAGGCAGGATGCTAAGACCAAAAAGAGCGGTGCGTTATCAAGTCCCGACGCGACCGCCTCGTTGTGTCTGTTTTCTGGGCGAACAATATAACTGACTTATGCCCTGTGTGTGTGTGTGTTTGACGGTATGCTTTTTTACCCGAGTAGGGAACCTCATTCCCAGCGAGCAGCTGATCGCGTTTCAGGACAAGGCCCGCGCCAGGCTACCATCGGCCCTGGTTGAACTGAAACATATGCCCAGGAGAGGGGCAAAGCTCAAACTGTGTGTCGGCCTCTTAGTGGGCATAATGTCGGTGAACACTGGCCACCGGAAGGGCGTCTTTGTCAACATGAATGCAGACGATGTCGCCGGGGCACAGATATGCGGAAACACGGCCGTGATCAGTGTGAGTAGCCGGGGTCGGGGGGCTCCTTGACAGCCCGCGGGATGACCAGTTGCCTGGGTGGGTGTTAGGGTGACGCATCCACGAGCTCTCCCGCCTTCTCTTCCCCACAGGTCTCTGCACATAAGACGGCGGCGGCGTTCGGCAAGGCTAACGTGTCACTGGATGAAAAGGACTGGGCAAGCCTTAAGGCTTTTGCGGAGCTGAGAAACACCCTGCCCGGGTATGAGAAGGGTCCGACCAGGCTCTTCTTCGACGGGCGGGGAGGGGATATGAGGAAACTGGGGGAGTACTTCACCCTTGTATGGAGAGGTCTCAACCTGGACGGTGCTCCCAACCTCACCGATGTGAGAACTGCCCTCTCCACCTATGTAAGTGAGGGGGGCGACCGGGACAAAAGCGGCAAAGCTATAAGCCCCCCACCCTGGTTTGTGTGCGTTCACTCTAAGACTCGTACCTCCCTTGTCTCCCTCTCCCTTCAGACCGATAAATCCCTGGAGCCCAAGGACAGGGAGAGCGTTGCCAACGCCATGTGTCACGACGTAGCGACCGCCAAGCGGTTCTATGTGACGCAGACTACCCCGGCCGAAGCGGCGGAAAACCACAAGCGAATCCTCCTGTCTTTGGCCAGTAACGCCAACGTGATCCATGTGGACAGTGAGAGCAGTGACGAGCCGCTGCGGTGCACGCAGTCCACCGCGTCCTCGGGGGACTGGTCGGACGAGGACAGCCAGGAAGACAGTGCCGACGGCAGCACCACCGACATGCCGTCGGGGACGGAGAGCGACTCTCCGGCCCCCGTTTAAAGTGTCTGCATTGTGGCTTTAACTGTGTAAATAAAGTGGGCTTTTTAACGAGAACCATGGTGTGGAGGTCTTTTCTTGGGCGGTTGTGTTCCCGGTTAGGGCCTTTTCAGCCCCGAATTTTGTCTCAGGTCTCTTGTGGGTTCCGAATTAGGGTTAGGGTTAGGGTTAGGGTTAGGGTTAGGGTTAGGGTTAGGGTTAGGGTTAGGGTTAGGGTTAGGGTTAGGGTTAGGGTTAGGGTTAGGGTTAGGGTTAGGGTTAGGGTTAGGGTTAGGGTTAGGGTTAGGGTTAGGGTTAGGGTTAGGGTTAGGGTTAGGGTTAGGGTTAGGGTTAGGGTTAGGGTTAGGGTTAGGGTTAGGGTTAGGGTTAGGGTTAGGGTTAGGGTTAGGGTTAGGGTTAGGGTTAGGGTTAGGGTTAGGGTTAGGGTTAGGGTTAGGGTTAGGGTTAGGGTTAGGGTTAGGGTTAGGGTTAGGGTTAGGGTTAGGGTTAGGGTTAGGGTTAGGGTTAGGGTTAGGGTTAGGGTTAGGGTTAGGGTTAGGGTTAGGGTTAGGGTTAGGGTTAGGGTTAGGGTTAGGGTTAGGGTTAGGGTTAGGGTTAGGGTTAGGGTTAGGGTTAGGGTTAGGGTTAGGGTTAGGGTTAGGGTTAGGGTTAGGGTTAGGGTTAGGGTTAGGGTTAGGGTTAGGGTTAGGGTTAGGGTTAGGGTTAGGGTTAGGGTTAGGGTTAGGGTTAGGGTTTAGGGTTAGGGTTAGGGTTAGGGTTAGGGTTAGGGTTAGGGTTAGGGTTAGGGTTAGGGTTAGGGTTAGGGTTAGGGTTAGGGTTAGGGTTAGGGTTAGGGTTAGGGTTAGGGT
>JAKUDI010000433.1:90000-105000 GCA_022702515.1 Ilyophis sp. 1 JC-2022
CCTAACCCTAACCCTAACCCTAACCCTAACCCTAACCCTAACCCTAACCCTAACCCTAACCCTAACCCTAACCCTAACCCTAACCCTAACCCTAACCCTAACCCTAACCCTAACCCTAACCCTAACCCTAACCCTAATTCGGAACCCACAAGAGACCTGAGACAAAATTCGGGGCTGAAAAGGCCCTAACCGGGAACACAACCGCCCAAGAAAAGACCTCCACACCATGGTTCTCGTTAAAAAGCCCACTTTATTTACACAGTTAAAGCCACAATGCAGACACTTTAAACGGGGGCCGGAGAGTCGCTCTCCGTCCCCGACGGCATGTCGGTGGTGCTGCCGTCGGCGCTGTCTTCCTGGCTGTCCTCGTCCGACCAGTCCCCCGAGGACGCGGTGGACTGCGTGCACCGCAGCGGCTCGTCACTGCTCTCACTGTCCACATGGATCACGTTGGCGTTACTGGCCAAAGACAGGAGGATTCGCTTGTGGTTTTCCGCCGCTTCGGCCGGGGTAGTCTGCGTCACATAGAACCGCTTGGCGGTCGCTACGTCGTGACACATGGCGTTGGCAACGCTCTCCCTGTCCTTGGGCTCCAGGGATTTATCGGTCTGAAGGGAGAGGGAGACAAGGGAGGTACGAGTCTTAGAGTGAACGCACACAAACCAGGGTGGGGGGCTTATAGCTTTGCCGCTTTTGTCCCGGTCGCCCCCCTCACTTACATAGGTGGAGAGGGCAGTTCTCACATCGGTGAGGTTGGGAGCACCGTCCAGGTTGAGACCTCTCCATACAAGGGTGAAGTACTCCCCCAGTTTCCTCATATCCCCTCCCCGCCCGTCGAAGAAGAGCCTGGTCGGACCCTTCTCATACCCGGGCAGGGTGTTTCTCAGCTCCGCAAAAGCCTTAAGGCTTGCCCAGTCCTTTTCATCCAGTGACACGTTAGCCTTGCCGAACGCCGCCGCCGTCTTATGTGCAGAGACCTGTGGGGAAGAGAAGGCGGGAGAGCTCGTGGATGCGTCACCCTAACACCCACCCAGGCAACTGGTCATCCCGCGGGCTGTCAAGGAGCCCCCCGACCCCGGCTACTCACACTGATCACGGCCGTGTTTCCGCATATCTGTGCCCCGGCGACATCGTCTGCATTCATGTTGACAAAGACGCCCTTCCGGTGGCCAGTGTTCACCGACATTATGCCCACTAAGAGGCCGACACACAGTTTGAGCTTTGCCCCTCTCCTGGGCATATGTTTCAGTTCAACCAGGGCCGATGGTAGCCTGGCGCGGGCCTTGTCCTGAAACGCGATCAGCTGCTCGCTGGGAATTAGGTTCCCTGCTCGGGTAAAAAAGCATACCGTCAAACACACACACACACAGGGCATAAGTCAGTTATATTGTTCGCCCAGAAAACAGACACAACGAGGCGGTCGCGTCGGGACTTGATAACGCACCGCTCTTTTTGGTCTTAGCATCCTGCCTCTGGATACATATGGCTGCTCTGAGGCCCTTTATCCAGGACTTCAGCTTGTCTGAGACCGCTCTCATGCTGCGCTGGGACAAGCGCATTTTTGGGAAGTTGGATGTGCCCAGGTAATCCAGGAACCGCCTCACATCCAGTAAATAGTGACGCTGCGACGATGGAACCAGGCCACTTTCGCCCAGGCTGTTCAGCCACCTGAGAAGGGGGGAGAGAGGGAGACAAACCCATTAGAGAGGGAGGTCCGGGGACCGAGGCTGTTTGAGGCTGTTTGAGGCTGTTTGTGCGGGGGTACTTACGCCAAGAGCTGTATCATGTCACCCAGGAACAGGAGAGAAGCAGCTATGTCCCCGGGCTTGCCCCACATGAATAGCACCCACTTTTGCACATGGCTGACCTGCTGCTTTATGTTGTCCAAATATTTATGGCTCATGGTTTGGTTTATTAAGGACACCTTGAAAGACTCCATCAGCAGGTGCAAGGTGGTCACTTCCCCAGTCGCCGCAGCAGCTGCCCAAGCCCCCGCCGCAGGAGCCGCGCCAGGCCCCGCCGCGGGAGCCGCGCCAGGCCCCGCCGCAGGAGCCGCGCCAGGCCCCGCCGCAGGAGCCGCTTCAGCCCCCGCCGCAGGAGCCGCCCCAGCCGCCGTAGGCGGCTGGAGCTTTTCTACGGGCGGCTTGGGAGTTTTTTTCGCCGGCGGCGGGCCGGAGGACGAGGCGGGCTTTGCCTCTGTTGTGAGCCGCTCCATTTTCCGTTTAAGCTCGTTCACCTCCCCGGCCAGTTTTTCCACCATGCGGCGGCTTTTCCTTAAGCTCCGTGCGGCGTGGCACCTCTGCCCGAGGCCGCAGGAGCTCCTCCGTTCCTGGCTGCCGCTCGGAGCCGTGTCCATGCTCTCCGCTCTGGAGGCTTGTGCCTTATCCTTCTTTACTTTGTCCAACTCCTCCGCAATCGCCGCACTTCTTGCCCTCTTCATTGCCTGGACGAGCTCTTCCCCCTGTAGGCAGTACACTGTGAGCAACGCCCGGACGAGCACCGGCAGGCTTAATGGTATATTTCAGGCTGGAGTACCTGCAGCGAATGTCGTTTTCGGAGGTGCTTATCGAGCCTAGCGAAGGCCCTCTTGGAGCATTGCAGCGATTGGGGGCACCTTAAATTGCCGCTATAACGGCAGCTTTTCTGGGCAATAGTCAGCCGTCGCTCCCTTTCGTCGTTCAGGCCGTGGACCCTGATAAGATGCCTGGATATGTTATTAAAGCGGAGAAAACACAGCGGGCATAGTCTGTGCATCTGCTCGCTCATGGCTGCATGGTTGAAAGGAAGCACCTCCCCCACCGGAGGTGGACCTGTTCACCCGGGGTGTGCACGTCAAAAAAGGTCCGGCAGGAAGCATTATAGCGGGCCCGGGCGAGTGTGCACCCCCCCTCAAAGGTGCACAAAATCGGATCTGACTTGCGAAATTCCCCCGTCCGTGTAACGGGACTTTCACCCGGTTAAAACGGAGCGCACGGTGCCCAAGCCAGGGCGAGTGTGAACATCGGTTCCGTCAGGGTAGCGAGAGACCGTTCTCCCAAGGCGCGGAGCCAGGAACCACTCACACATAAAGCCGGGAGAACCCGGCGCGTGAGGGCCCTGACAGGGGCGCGTATGAGATATCAGTTCATCAAGGTAGTGAGTGTGCACCCCGCCCCAAGGTGCACAAAACCGGGCTGAGCTCCGAAGTTTCCCCCTCTTGGATGGGGACTTCCATGTTTTGTTATAGCGGAGAATATTGCATTCTCATGGAGCTCAAAACCGGGCTACGCTGCGAGGTTTTCCCGCTCGGATGATAAGCTCCAGTTGGGCATAGGGGAGAATATCGTTTTCTCCTGGAGCTCAAAAGTGGGCTACATAAAGGTCACCATGCGGCCCTGGTTCTCACAGACCTCTTTCCTATAGATACGCCTGTACCCCTCTGGGTACCCTGTACCGCGGCCCATTCACTCCAATGCAATGAAAATCCCGATTTGCGGACCTCGTGTCACTTTTTTTCCCAAAAAATCCCGAAAATTTTTCTAAGTGCCAACTTTTTTCTAAGTGCCCGCGGGTGACCAGTTGTCCTGGAGCTTTCACCGACTCTTTTCTCCACACTCGGGCTGGGAAGCAGCGCAACTTTTTCGGACACATTGCTCTGTAGTGCGCCTCGGCTCTGGAGCTCCAGACAACTGGTCACCCGCGGACGTTTTGGCTTATAGCCGGGCCCCTGAGCATCTCACAGCCGGCTACCTGGGCTCGTTGGAACCGGGAGGCTCTCCCGGACGCGACGGTACCGGAACCGGCCCGATTGGACCAGGCGTTCCCGAACTGGAGCTCAAAAAGCAGTTTTTTTTCAGAAAAATTTCTAAGTCCCCAGCGGGTGACCAGTTGTTCTGGAGCTTTCACCGACTCTTTCCTCCACACTCGGGCTGGGAAGAAGACACACATTCTCGGACACACATTGCTCGGTACTCCGGCCTCGGCTGTGGAGCTCCAGGACAACTGGTCACCCGCGGACGTTTTGGCTTATAGCCGGACCCCTGAGCGTCTCACAGCCGGCTACCTGGGCTCTTTGGAACCGGGAGACTCTCCCGAACACGTCGGTACCGAATTCGGCCAGATTCGACCACGGGTCCCGGAGCTGGAGCTCAAAAAAGGCTCCAGACAACTGGTCACCCGTGGACGTTTTGGCTTATAGCCGGACCCCTGAGCGTCTCACAGCCGGCTACCTGGGCTCGTTGGAACCGGGAGACTCTCCCGAACAGGTGGGTACCGAATTCGGCCAGATTCGACCACGGGTCCCGGAGCTGGAGCTCAAGAAGCGGCTGAAATTTAAACGGCACTTTTTGTCTTTCGGCCACGTTTGAGGTGCAAAGTATACCCCGCTTTTGGACCACAGGATCCGGGGTGCTCTCGTTGGAAAGAGGGGCCTCCCCTGGACACGGGGACATAAGCACCATATCTGTGGGCCCCACGGTTCTCTCACAGAGGCCCAAAGTGTACCGGGTCCCCAGGCACGAGACCCGAAAAAACCCATACATTCGGGGGTCTTGCGGAGCCCCCTTTCAGCCCAAAATTCTGGCCGTGGGCTCATTGGCTCCGGACCCCCGCCCTGAGTGCAGGGACACCGGTCACATCTCCATGGGCCCTACGGTTCTCTCGTGGGGGCCAGAAAACCCTCCAATTTTAAAAAGGCACCGATTTCCCCAGGCGCTATCCCCGAAAAAGCCACAAGATGGTGCCGGCGTCACACCGCTCGAAAAGCCCATGGAACAGAAAGTGAACACGTTTACCTCTGCCCTGAAGCCTCCTTTTGAGTTACAAGTCTGGGACTGGGATCCCTGTTAACAAGGCACTCTCCCGGACACGGGGACATAAGAACCATCCCTGGGAGCCCTACACTTCTCTTGTGGGGGCCCAGAATACACCGAGTCCCCCCGGCCTGAGACGCAAAATTCCCGTACATTCAGGGGTCTCACGAAGCCCCCTTTAGAGCCACAGTGACGGGGCTATGTTTGTTGTCTCCGGGCCGCCCTCATGAGTGCAGGGACACTGGTCTCATCTCTGCCGGACTTATGGTTCACTCACAGGGGCCAGAAATCCTCCAATTTCAGAAGGCTCTCAAGGACCCGAGCTGAAACAGCGGTCAAAATGCAAATGTTTGCCCCTGCCCTGAAGCTCCCTTTTGAGTTACAAGTCTGGGACTGGGATCCCTGTTAACAAGGCACTCTCCCGGACACGGGGACATAAGAACCATCCCTGCCGGCCCTACAGTTCTCTTGTGGGGGCCCAGACTACACTGAGTCCCCCCCGGCCTGAGACACAAAATTCCCGTACATTCAGGGGTCTCACGAAGCCCCCTTTAGAGCCACAGTGACGGGGCTATGTTTGTTGTCTCCGGGCCGGCCTCATGAGTGCAGGGACACTGGTCTCATCTCTGCCGGACTTATGGTTCACTCACAGGGGCCAGAAAACCACCTATTTCAGAAGGCTCTCAAGGACCCGAGCTGAAACAGGGGTCAAAATGCAAATGTTTGCCCCTGCCCTGAAGCTCCCTTTTGAGTTACAAGTCTGGGACTGGGATCCCTGTTAACAAGGCACTCTCCCGGACACGGGGACATAAGAACCATCCCTGCCGGCCCTACAGTTCTCTTGTGGGGGCCCAGACTACACTGAGTCCCCCCGGCCTGAGACACAAAATTCCCGTACATTCAGGGGTCTCACGAAGCCGCCTTTAGAGCCACAGTGACGGGGCTATGTTTGTTGTCTCCGGGCCGCCCTCCTGAGTGCAGGGACACTGGTCTCATCTCTGCCGGACTTATGGTTCACTCACAGGGGCCAGAAAACCTCCAATTTCAGAAGGCTCTCATAGGACCCGAGCTGAAACAGGGGTCAAAATGCAAATGTTTGCCCCTGCCCTGAAGCTCCCTTTTGAGTTACAAGTCTGGGACTGGGATCCCTGTTAACAAGGCAATCTGGGCCCGGACACGGGGACATAAGAACCTCATCCCTGCAGGCCCTACAGTTCTCTTGTGGGGGCCCAGACTACACTGAGTCCCCCCGGCCTGAGACCCAAAATGCCCGTACATTCAGGGGTCTCACGAAGCCGCCGCGTACCCGGGGGTCCCACCCTTAAACCTGGACACTATTTACAGGCAGCCCCCCCTCAGGAGCTCCAGACCAATACCTCCAGGCTCCACACCCACCTTGCGCACCACCACACCCCAGGGATCCCACCCTTAAACCTGGACACTATTTACAGGCAGCCCCCCCTCAGGAGCTCCAGACCAATACCTCCAGGCTCCACACCCACCTTGCGCACCACCACACCCCAGGGAGCCCACCCTTAAACCTGGACACTATTTACAGGCAGCCCCCCCTCAGGAGCTCCAGACCAATACCTCCAGGCTCCACACCCACCTTGCGCACCACGCGTACCCCGGGAGCCCACCCTTAAACCTGGACACTATTTACAGGCAGCCCCCCCTCAGGAGCTCCAGACCAATACCTCCAGGCTCCACACCCACCTTGCGCACCACCACACCCCAGGGAGCCCACCCTTAAACCTGGACACTATTTACAGGCAGCCCCCCCTCAGGAGCTCCAGACCAATACCTCCAGGCTCCACACCCACCTTGCGCACCACCACACCCCAGGGAGCCCACCCTTAAACCTGGACACTATTTACAGGCAGCCCCCCCTCAGGAGCTCCAGACCAATACCTCCAGGCTCCACACCCACCTTGCGCACCACCACACCCCAGGGAGCCCACCCTTAAACCTGGACACTATTTACAGGCAGCCCCCCCTCAGGAGCTCCAGACCAATACCTCCAGGCTCCACACCCACCTTGCGCACCACCACACCCCAGGGAGCCCACCCTTAAACCTGGACACTATTTACAGGCAGCCCCCCCTCAGGAGCTCCAGACCAATACCTCCAGGCTCCACACCCACCTTGCGCACCACCCCACCCCAGGGAGCCCACCCTTAAACCTGGACACTATTTACAGGCAGCCCCCCCTCAGGAGCTCCAGACCAATACCTCCAGGTTCCACACCCCACCTTGCGCACCACCCCACCCCAGGGAGCCCACTCTTAAACCTGGACACTATTCAAGCCAGCCCGCGCTTTAAGAGCTCCAGACAACTGGTCACCCCCAGTTCCTCCAGGCTCCCGACCCACCACGCGCACCATGCGTACCCCGGGATCCCACCCTTAAACCTGGACACTATTTATGGCAGCCCCCGCCTCTGGAGCTCCAGACAACTGGTCACCCCCATGAGGGGACTGAAATATTTTCTAAGTCCCCCGCGGGTGACCAGTTGTTCGGGTTAACTGGTCACCCCCAGTACCTCCAGGCTCCCGACCCACCACGCGCACCATGCGTACCCGGGGGTCCCACCCTTAAACCTGGACACTATTTATGGCAGCCCCCGCCTCTGGAGCTCCAGACAACTGGTCACCCCCATGAGGGGACTGAAATATTTTCTAAGTCCCCCGCGGGTGACCAGTTGTTCGGGTTAACTGGTCACCCCCAGTACCTCCAGGCTCCCGACCCACCACGCACACCACGCGTACCCGGGGGTCCCACCCTTAAACCTGGACACTATTTATGGCAGCCCCCGCCTCTGGAGCTCCAGACAACTGGTCACCCCCACGAGGGGACTGAAATATTTTCTAAGTCCCCCGCGGGTGACCAGTTGTACGGGTTAACTGGTCACCCCCAGTACCTCCAGGCTCCCGACCCACCACGCACACCACGCGTACCCGGGGGTCCCACCCTTAAACCTGGACACTATTTATGGCAGCCCCCGCTTAAAGAGCTCCAGACAACTGGTCACCCGCGGATGTTTTGGGCGGAGGAGGGCCGGGCAGCCCGTCCTATCCGACAGGAGTTGGAGGAGGAAGGCCGGGCAGCCCATCCTATCCGACAGGAGTTGGATCGAGGGTAGCAGCGAGACCGTCTGGCGTTCATTCATTCATTAATTCCCCCCTCGCGAGGGTCATAGTTACTCTTGCCGTTTACCCACACTTGATTGAATTTCTTCACATTGACATTCAGAGCGCTGGGCAGAAATCACATCGTGTCAACACCCGCCGCGGGCCTTCGCGATGCTTTGATTAAACAGTTGGATACCCCTGGTCCGGGAGAGAAGTCCCGAGGCACCGCCGCTCGCACCCCTTTAACCCCGGTGGGGCAGGGTAAGGGGGGAATCGACGGGCCCGGTCCTCCTGACCTGCCAGCTGCTAGGCGCCGGCCGAGGCTGGGCGGGGGGAGAAGAACGGAAAGGGAGAGAAGTCCCGGGGGCACCGCCGCTCGCACCCCTTTAACCCCGGTGGGGCAGGGCAAGGGGGGAATCGACGGGACCGGTCCTCCTGACCTGCCAGCTGCTAGGCGCCGGCCGAGGCTGGGCGGGGGGAGAAGAACGGAAAGGGAGAGAAGTCCCGGGGGCACCGCCGCTCGCACCCCTTTAACCCCGGTGGGGCAGGGCAAGGGGGGAATCGACGGGCCCGGTCCTCCAGACCCCTCCTGCACAACAGCCCTCCGACAGCGGCTCGGCCGCGTCTGATTCGAGGTTGCCACCGGAAGAACGGTCGAGGTACGCAGAGGCCCACCAAGGTTTGAAGTTGGTGTTGGCGGCCTGCCGCTCGCTCGATCTCGGGCTCCTTGTTTCTCTCGGTCAGCGGAGGGGCATAAGGGAGGGGATTCGCCACGGGCCGGAGCCGCCCTCGCGACGGTTCAAAACCACCCTCGGCCGAGACACGGGCAGCGCGGATGGCAAAACCACCGCTGACCAAGCAGCCGCGCTCGTCGAGTGGGCAAAGGCACCGCTCCCCTGACAGGGAGGGAGGTGGACGGCGCTGGGCGAAAACCCTATTTTCCCCTCCGCAGCGAGACGGTCTGTATTTAGGGGGACGAAGGGTTTCGAGGCACAAACCGGAGGAGGGCCGGGGCCCCGGTCTCCGGAAGTAACCTCTTCCCCCTGCGACAAAACCCCAAACGCGGGCCCTCTCCCTCGAGAGGGAGAGAGTTCCCGATCGATGGCAAAGCGAACCACACACAGGCCTATCCAGAAGCCAGGCCAGAAGAGTGCGTTCGAGGTGTCAAACACATGATTTTGGCATCACCACCGACGGGAGGGAGAGGAACAGAAAGGGAGCGAAGTCCCGGGGCACCGCCGCTCACTCTCCCCTGACCCTCCCACCAGAGTCAGAGAAGTGAAGCGACGGGCCCGGTCCTCCAGAACTCCTCCTGCCCAACAGCCCTCCGACAGCGGGTCGGCCGTGTCTGATCTGAGGTTGCCGCCGGAAGAACGGTCGAGGCGCGCAGAGGCCCACCAAGGTTTGAAGTTGGTGTTGGCGGCCTGCCGCTCGCTCGCTCGGTCTCGGGCTCCTTGTTTATCTCGGTCAGCGGAGGGGACATAAGGGAGGGGATTCGCCACGGGCCGGAGCCGCCCTCGCGACGGTTCAAAACCACCCTCGGCCAAGACACGGGCAGCGCGGATGGCAAAACCACCGCTGACCAAGCAGCCGCGCTCGTCGAGTGGGCAAAGGCACCGCTCCCCTGACAGGGAGGGAGGTGGACGGCGCTGGGCGAAAACCCTATTTTCCCCACCACAGTGAGACTGTCTGTCCTTAGGGGGACGAAGGGTTTCAAGGCACAAACCGGAGGAGGGCCGGGGCCCCGGTCTCCGGAAGTAACCTCTTCCCCCTGCGACAAAACCCCAAACGCGGGCCCTCTCCCTCGAGAGGGAGAGAGTTCCCGATCGATGGCAAAGCGAACCACACACAGGCCTAGCCAGAAGCCAGGCCAGCAAAGTGCGTTCGAGGTGTCAACCACATGATTTTTGTTTTTACTTGTCCATGGGACTGGCCAAGCAGTGACAGCCCCTCCAGGCGCTGTGGAAACCACAAAACCTGTTATGAGCTCCAAAGTTTCCTTCCTTGGATGGTCACTTCCATCTTTGTTATAACGGAGAAATTCGCATTCTAATGGAGCTCAAAACCAGGCTACGCTGCGAGGTTTCCCGCACGATGCAACGGTGAAGGCCTGGGGGTGAATTTCCACAGTCTTTGAACCGCCGCCCCCGTCCTGAGACGGTAGATTGGGCGTAGGTACCGGGCAGAGTTGTGTGTCACCGACCACTCAGACAAGCATATGCTTAACTGGCAGGATCAACCAGGTAGCCGCCCTTGAGAGAGAGTATAGTTTGGGCGGAATCGGGCTGCAGGATAGCCCGCACGGGGCCCCTGAGGTAAGGGGAGGGAGGCGGCCCCGGGAGTGGGTTTCACGTGTCGCTGCAGAACAGCGTGTCGTGCGTGGTTAGGAGCACCGGAGAAACGTTGTTTCCAGCCGGGGACGGGGCTTACTGGGTAGGGCAGGGCAAAGCAGCGTGTGGTCCAGAGGCCTGGAAGACCCCTGAACCGGCTGCTCGTGCCTTCCTTCCCTCGCCCCGCCCCGCAGGGCTGTGGCCGGGCCGCTTCGGAAGGTTTGCGGGGCGTCTCGGTCTCACTCGGTCTCTGCGGGGGCAAAGGCGGGGGTCAGC
The DNA here is from genome assembly GCA_022702515.1 of Ilyophis sp. 1 JC-2022. Classification (NCBI taxonomy): domain Eukaryota; kingdom Metazoa; phylum Chordata; class Actinopteri; order Anguilliformes; family Synaphobranchidae; genus Ilyophis; species Ilyophis sp. 1 JC-2022. Next base: position 100,528 of record JAKUDI010000433.1, read on the forward strand.
AGGCCGGCCGACGCACCGTCGGAAGGCCGGTCAATGCGGGCTATTACCCGCCCCACGAGGAACGAACCCGGGGGGCCAGGAACCACTCACGCATACGCCGGGAAGCCCGGCGCGTGAGGGCCCTGACAGGGCGGGTTTTGATATCCAGTCGGTCAAACTCAGTGAGTGCATGTGAGTGTGTGTGTGCACCCCACCTCAAGGTGCACACAACCGGCCTGAGCTCTGTCAAACTCTCCCCCCCGTGCATAGGGAATTTCAGCCGGTTCAACGGAGCGCACGGTGCCCAAGACAGGGCGAGTTTAGATCGGGCTGGACGGTCTTCAGCCCAGAGCCTCCAAGGCGGCAGACTCATGCTTTTAAAGGAACCATTAACTGATTTAATGAGGCATTTGTCAGTTTTCACCCAGGGCCCCTGAGGTAGGGAGGGAGGCGGCCGCAAGATAGTCGGGTAGGGACAGTGTAGATCGGGCTGGACGGTCTTCAGCCCAGAGCCTCCAAGGCGGCAGACTCACGCTTTTAAAGGAACCATGAACTGATTTAATGAGGCATTTGTCCGTTTTCACCCAGGGCCCCTGAGGTAGGGAGGGAGGCGGCCGCTAGATAGTCGGTAGGGACAATGGGAATCTCGTTCGTTTATCCATGAATTCAGCTGACCGACGACGAGCGGAGGGAGAGGAACAGAACGGGAGAGAAGTCCCGGGGCACCGCCGCTCGCACCCCTATAACCCCGGTGGGGCAGGGAAAGGGGGGAATCGACGGGCCCGGTCCTCCAGACCCCTCCTGCCCAACAGCCCTCCGACAGCGGCTCGGCCACGTCTGATCTGAGGTTGCCGCCGGAAGAACGGTCGAGGCGCGCAGAGGCCCACCAAGGTTTGACGTTGGTGTTGGCGGCCTGCCGCTCGCTCGGTCTCGGGCTCAGGCTCCTTGTTTCTCTCGGTCAGCGGAGGGGACATAAGGGAGGGGATTCGCCACGGGCCGGAGCCGCCCTCGCAACAGGCCGGAGCCACCCTCGGATAAACGCGGTCAGCGCAAGTGGCAAAGCCACCGTCAGCCGTGCCTTTCGAGCGGTGTGTACACACCCGTTCCCTGAAAGGGAGGAGGTGGACGGCGCTGGGCGAAAACCCTAGGTACCGGGCAGAGTTGTCTGTCACCGACCACTCAGACAAGCATATGCTTACTGGCAGGATCAACCAGGTAGCCGCCCTTGATAGAGAGTATAGTTTGGGCGGAATCGGGCTGCTGGATAGCCCGCACGGGGCCCCTGAGGTAAGGGGAGGGAGGCGGCCCCGGGAGTGGGTTTCACGTGTCGCTGCAGAACAGCGTGTCGTGCGTGGTTAGGAGCACCGGAGAAACGTTGTTTCCAGCCGGGGACGGGGCTTACCGGGTAGGGCAGGGCAAAGCAGCGTGTGGTCCAGAGGCCTGGAAGAACCCTGAACCGGCTGCTCGCGCCTTCCTTCCCTCGCCCCGCCCCGCAGGGCTGTGGTCGGGCCGCTTCGGAAGGTTTGCGGGGCGTCTCGGTCTCACTCGGTCTCTGCGGGGGCAAAGGCGGGGGCCAGCAGGCCGGCCGACGCACCGTCGGAAGGCCGGTCCATGCGGGCTATTACCTGCCCCACGAGGAACAAACCCGGGGGCCAGGAACCACTCACGCATACGCCGGGAAGCCCGGCGCGTGAGGGCCCTGACAGGGCGGGTTTTGATATCCAGTCGGTCAAACTCAGTGAGTGCATGTGAGTGTGTGTGTGCACCCCACCTCAAGGTGCACACAACCGGCCTGAGCTCTGTTAAACTCTCCCCCCGTGCATAGGGACTTTCAAGCCGGGTCAACGGAGCGCACGGTGCCCCGCCTGGGCGCGTGTGCACGCCCCCTCAAAGGTGCACAAAATCGGATCTGACTTGCGAAATTCCCCCGTCCGTGTAAGGGGACTTTCATCCGGTTAAAACGGAGCCCGAGGTGCCCAGCCTGGGCGAGTGTGAACATCGATTCCGTCAGGGTAGCGAGAGACCGTTCTCCCAAGGCGCGGAGCCAGGAACCACTCACACATAAGCCGGGAGAACCCAGCGCGTGAGGGCCCTGACAGGGGCGCGTATGAGATATCAGTTCATCAAGGTAGTGAGTGTGCACCCCACCACAAAGGTGCACACAATCGGATCTGACTTGCGAAATTCCCCCGTCCGTGTAAGGGGACTTTCACCTGGTTAAAACGGAGCGCACGGTGCCCAAGCCAGGGCGAGTGTGAACATCGGTTCCGTCAGGGTAGCGAGAGACCGTTCTCCCAAGGCGCGGAGCCAGGAACCACTCACACATAAGCCGGGAGAACCCAGCGCGTGAGGGCCCTGACAGGGGCGCGTATGAGATATCAGTTCATCAAGGTAGTGAGTGTGCACCCCGCCACAAAGGTGCACACAATCGGATCTGACTTGCGAAATTCCCCCGTCCGTGTAAGGGGACTTTCACCCGGTTAAAACGGAGCGCACGGTGCCCAAGCCAGGGCGAGTGTAGATCGGGCTGGACGGCCAATGGGAATCTCGTTCGTTTATCCATGAATTCAGCCGACCGACGACGAGCGGGAGGGAGAGGAACAGAACGGGAGAGAAGTCCCGGGGCACCGCCGCTCACTCTCCCCTGACCCTCCCACCAGAGTCAGAGAAGTGAAGCGACGGGCCCGGTTCTCCACAACCCCTCCTGCCCAAATTCCCCCGTCCGTCTAACGGGACTTTCATCCAGTTAAAACGGAGCACGAGGTGCCCCGCCTGGGCGAGTGTGAACATCGGTTCCGTCAGGGTAGCGAGAGACCGTTCTCCCAAGGCGCGGAGCCAGGAACCACTCACACATAAGCCGGGAGAACGGTGAGTGTGCACCCCGCCCCAAGGTGCTCAAAACCGGGCTACGCTGCGAGGAATCCCCCCTCGGATAGAAACCTCCAGCAAGGGAGAAAGTCGTTTTCTCCTGGAGCTCGAAACCGGGCTGCGCTGCGAGGTTTCCCCCCTTGGATATAAACCTCCAGCAAGGGAGAAAGTCGTTTTCTCCTGGAGCTCGAAACCGGGCTGCGCTGCGAGGTTTCCCCCCTGGGATAGAAACCTCCAGCAAGGGAGAAAGTCGTTTTCTCCTGGAGCTCGAAACCGGGCTGCGCTGCGAGGTTTCCCCCCTTGGATATAAACCTCCAGCAAGGGAGAAAGTCGTTTTCTCCTGGAGCTCGAAACCGGGCTGCGCTGCGAGGTTTCCCCCCTCAGATAGAAACCTCCAGCAAGGGAGAAAATCGTTTTCTCCTGGAGCTCAAAAGTGGGCTACATAACGGTCAGCATGCCTCTCCGGTTCTCACAGACCTCTTTCCTATAGATACGCCTGTACCCCTCTGGGTACCCTGTACCGCGGCCCATTCACTCCAATGCAATGAAAATCCCGATTTGCGGACCTCGAGTCACTTTTTTTCCCGAAATTTTTTCGGATTTTTTCTAAGTGCCCACTTTTTTCTAAGTGCTCACCTGTGGGTGACCAGTTGTTCACGACAACTGGTCACCCACAGAAGATTTTATTCGGGAATGAAAAAAATATGTCCCGTTATTTTTCTAAGTGCCCAGCTCTGGACAACTGGTCACCCGCGGACGTTTTGGCTTATAGCGGGACCCCTGAACGTCCCACAGCCGGCTACCTGGGCTCGTTGGAACCGGGAGGCTCTCCCGGACACGACGGTACCGGAACCGGCTCGATTGGACCAGGCGTTCCCGAACTGGAGCTCAAAAAGCCGTTTTTTTAAGAAAAATTTCTAAGTCCCCAGCGGGTGACCAGTTGTTCTGGAGCTTTCACCGACTCTTTCCTCCACACTCGGGCTGGGAAGAAGACACACATTCTCGGACACACATTGCTCGGTACTCCGGCCTCGGCTGTGGAGCTCCAGGACAACTGGTCACCCGCGGACGTTTTGGCTCATAGCCGGGCCCCTGAGCATCCCACAGCCGGCTACCTGGGCTCGTTGGAACCGGGAGGCTCTCCCGGACATGCCGGTACCGGAACCGGCCCGATTGGACCAGGCGTTCCCGAACTGGAGCTCAAAAAGCAGTTTTCTTTTAGAAAAATTTCAAAGTCCCCAGCGGATGACCAGTTGTTCTGGAGCTTTCACCGACTCTTTCCTCCACACTCGGGCTGGGAAGAAGACACACATTCTCGGACACACATTGCTCGGTACTCCGGCCTCGGCTGTGGAGCTCCAGGACAACTGGTCACCCGCGGACGTTTTGGCTCATAGCCGGGCCCCTGAGCATCCCACAGCCGGCTACCTGGGCTCGTTGGAACCGGGAGGCTCTCCCGGACATGACGGTACCGGAACCGGCCCGATTGGACCAGGCGTTCCCGAACTGGAGCTCAAAAAGCAGTTTTCTTTTAGAAAAATTTCAAAGTCCCCAGCGGATGACCAGTTGTTCTGGAGCTTTCACCGACTCTTTCCTCCACACTCGGGCTGGGAAGAAGACACACAT
>JAKUDI010000433.1:115000-116169 GCA_022702515.1 Ilyophis sp. 1 JC-2022
CATACCCCTAAACCTAACCAAAACCCCAACCATACCCCTAAACCTAACCCTTACCAAAACCATAACCATACCCTTAAACCTAACCCTAACCATACCCCTAAACCTAACCCTAACCAAAACCCTAACCATACCCCTAAACCTAACCCTAACCAAAACCCTAACCATACCCCTAAACCTAACCCTAACCATACCCCTAAACCTAACCCTAACCAAAACCCTAACCATACCCCTAAACCTAACCCTAACCAAAACCCTAACCATACCCCTAAACCTAACCCTAACCAAAACCCTAACAATACCCCTAAACCTAACCAAAACCTAACCATACCCCTAAACCTAACCCTAACCAAAACCCTAACCATATGCCTAAACCTAACCCTAACCAAAACCCTAACCATACCCGTAAACCTAACCCTAAACAAAACCCAATTAAATCCCTAAAAAAATATTAAATTACTTACTAAAATAATTCCTAAATAAATCCTTTAAAAAATTAATATATATTTTTTTTATTATTCAAAAAAGTCACAAAAGTAAAATATAAAATAAAAAATCCAAAAAAAGTCATTAAAATTTTTTTAAAATACAAAAATTATAATACATACAGAAAATACTTCTTTTTAAATAGAAATCAGAAAAAAGCGTATCCTGCTATCGACAGAACAAGTTATTCTAGAAACTAGCACTCCACAGACACTTTAAAACAATATATGAGCGATTTTGGTCTTGGCGACTGCTGGCGCATGAGCAATCCCTCCGCAAATGAATTTACATACTTCTCACATGTCCATAAGTCGTACTCTCGAATTGATTTCTTTCTCACCAGTAACTCGACCTTTCCAGATATTTCTGAGACCAAAATCCATCCCATCACAATCAGTGACCATGCCCCTGTCTCCCTCACATTAAACACCAACCAACCCAAACCACCATCCCCGAGATGGCGCTTTAACATATCTCTACTGGAAGATCCTGACTTTAACATCATCTTCAAGAGAGAGTGGGCTTCCTTTATGGAAATAAACGACTCTCCAGAAATACCACCCACTTTACTATGGGAAACGGCTAAAGCAGTACTGAGAGGCCAAATCATATCATACTCATCACATAAGAAAAAAAAGGACCAACAACTCGAAAATAATCTGGAACAAAGAATACAAGACTTAGAT